>VNJQ01003119.1:5034-25372 GCA_008042515.1 Drosophila truncata | reverse complement strand
GCTGTCTCCACAAAACCCGGGGCAATTCAGCACCGAACAGGCGTTAGCCTATCTTATGACGAATTCAGAATGTCGTGATTCCTTCGATCGGTTTCAGGCATCCATGGTTTACGGCGAACATTTCACCTACGACACGGCGATGGCGTCAGTACAGAGTCTCTATGCCGCCATTAAAGAAACCGAAAATCATGTAGATGAAAAGAACGATGTCGAACCAAATAGAAAACGACCGAAATAAAGACAACGACGATAAAGATTATCACTTTTCCAAAGGAAAAACCGGCAGGATCGTCCGTTGGCTGCTCCGCATTGGCAAGCGGTCTGAAACCGTTGATGAAACTGTCACCGCACCCGCCGTCCTTACACTTATGGCATTCCTGTGGACTGACAAACATCCGGATTGCGGCCAGTTTCCGATCTGGGTCTATGTCGCCTCCGTAGCTGCAGCCGGAACCTGGTACGGTCTCGTCAGAGGGGGGCCTGAATTTATCCGCCCCTTCTTCAGGGGCATCTTGACGAGCGGCCTGACCACGATCGCGCTCTACCTTTGCTTGCCTCATATTGCGCAGCCGCAGGAATGGTCTTCCATATCAGGTAATATGATCATCATGGGCATGGACATGTTTTTCTTCGCCCATGCGCTTTCAGCTATCGCGCGCGAGTTTCTATTAACGACAGAAAATCAGTGGGAAAAAGGACGTATACGACGCCAAGAAATATTTGCCCGAGGCATTAATTTTAATGCGTGGTCCAACACATATTCCTCATTCTCTGGATTTATAAAATACCTAGGATCTCAGTTCTATTTATTCTTGTGCTTACTTACTACATCAAAATCTATGGAGGGATTTCCTCCTCTGCTATGCGCTTTTATTATTTTGTTACGTGCCGCTCTTACTGTGTGGGGGGTGGGATATTTTTCGGCTAAAATATCCGGGATACATTTTTGGCACATGCTCTCCAGTCTCGCGCATTTATTGTCTCCACGTATCTAGCTTGCATCTTTGCCAATCATGAAAACCGGTCTCCTCCTACGGTAAACGTATATCGATTGGCGCGGATGGCGTCATCAATCACCCCATCGGTGGTTTGATAGTCCCATTCGCGTTCAAGAGAACGATACAGCCAGCGTGCCAGATCGCGCAGGGCCTCGGTAACCCCTTCCTCCGCGTCAGCCGTCATATCCTGATCCGACGGGCTGTCGCGACTGACGTCGATCCGCATCGTATATTCAT
This sequence comes from Drosophila truncata, assembly GCA_008042515.1. Classification (NCBI taxonomy): domain Eukaryota; kingdom Metazoa; phylum Arthropoda; class Insecta; order Diptera; family Drosophilidae; genus Drosophila; species Drosophila truncata. Next base: position 24,137 of record VNJQ01003119.1, on the reverse strand, counting down.
GGTAATAGAGGCCGCGTTGGGTAATCCGCGCGGTCAGCTGGTAGAAATTCCACCTCTGGAGCGCAGTTAGCTGGTCTGCAATGGCATGAAGCGCCTCGTCCTGCGGCGCGTACTGACGGATTTTATGGGACGCACGCGGCGCATATTTGTAGACACCCTCGAACGAGGCGCCGTCCCCCTGACTGGAAAACCCCCGGAAATAGATGCAGGGATCGCATACGCTGGACGGGCCTGTCGAACGCCGTGATACCGTCGCAACGTCCACCCCGATTACGGCGCATATGCGCAGAAAGTCCTCATAGACAGCATCCCACCAGGGAAAAGCGTCCAGAGTATCCCGATACCAGCAACGGGCTTTTTCGCGAGCGGCAGCGGACAGTTCATCGATCTGATAAACGGTGACGGAGAGGATCTCAGGCATCAGGATCATCTCCTTCGAGAGCACCGGCCAGCCATTCGTTGGTGCTGGTCCAGCCGACGGATTTACCCGCCCCAAGATCAATGAGATGCGCGCCACCCCCGAAAGCGTCGAGACGGGGACGCGAACAGGTATTTGCATACTCCATTCCCCACAAACCGGAGAGTGAAAACGCTTCCGCGCATTTCAGCACGAATGCGATGACGCATTCCGGGTCGCCGCCAGACTCATCATGGATCCACAATTCAGAAGAGCCTTCCCTAGACAGCAGAAGGGAGAACCCGTCAGAGAGACAAAAACCATCTTCATCCTCCGTCTCGTTCCGATAGAGTTCCAGCGCTTTGAGCGCGTTTTCATGTGTTCTTACGTCGAGAAGGCAGGAGAAATGCGTAAAATAATCGGCCATTTTCGGACCCTCCATACAGAAAAAGCCCGGAACAAATCCGGGCTTTCGCAAAGGCAACGATGAAAAATGCAGCTGGAAGATCAGACCCGCTCCATGAGCTTGCGGGCCTTGCCTTCCAGATCGAGCCGCGTGTCCTGATTGCTCTTTGTGCGGGCAAAGGCCGTAATACCCTGCACGAAATCGAACACGCTTTCCGGTGGCCGGCCTTCCTCATGCAGGACCGTCTCGATGATTTTCGCCGTCTCGGGTTTCGAGAAGCCCTGTCGGCGCAGAAAACGCTCGCGGTCGTCCTCGTCACGGGCTACGATCTGCTTGCGTGATTCCTGAATTCCGGAAACGAACGATGCTGTGCTGGCGTTTGCGAAATTCCGCAGCGCAGGTGCAGCCTGTTGGACAAAGCGGGAGGCCGCAAACTTGCTGTGCCGGATCGTGATCTGCTGCAGATTTTCCTGCCCCCAGATCAACCGGTTCTGGCACACACCGCGCAAGTAGAAAGAGGCAATACCGAGGCTTTTGCTACCGACTTCGGAATTCCATGCGTAAAACCCCCTGAAGAAAAGATCAGGATCGCCATTTGGCAGCCGTCCCGCCTCGATCGGATGCGTATCATCGACGAGAAACAGGAAAACGTCCCTGTCCGAGGCATACAGGGTTGTGGTTTCCTTCGTGATGTCCACATGCGGATTATGGGTCATGGTCGCCCAGTCAATGACACCCGGTACTTTCCAGTTCGTATCCCCTGTTCCATTACCGGCAATTTTTCGCACCGCACCCACAAGCTCGTGGTCCCAGATCCGGCCGTAATCCGGCCCGGTCACGGCCCGCAATTCGACACGGCCGTCGCCGGTCTCCAGCGTCTTGACCAGTTCCGCCCGATGGGACAGCAACCCATGCTGTAAGTTGATCGCGGCTAGCGGAGCCGGAAGATTACGCAGGTAAGACGACGGCGCGCTAACAAGGCTGCACAGTTGCCCGAAAGACCAATGGGTCGGCGCAACCGGCGCACTCTGGCCGGGGACAGACAGGGTCAGCCGCTCGGCGTTGTCGCGTGACGCGTCCACGCGGATGGCGCGGCTCTCCACCGTGCGCGCTGTCGCCCGTTCCGCACGGCTCAGGGTCGCCGCGTGCAGATCAGCGAGTGAGAGATAACGCTCGTCATCGGGCCGGGAATACCACTCGGACGCCACACGGTGGTCAACCCGGCCACGGGAAGGATCAATACGAAACCCGCTGGCGGGACGGGCTGAAGGAAGAACGGTCATGGTCATGGAAACTCTCCTCTTGCGCCGGATATTCGGCACAAAAGGCGAAGCCGCCCTCTCCCTCTTCAGGGCATGACCAACATGAAAAAATGCGGCTTCCGGAGACCGAAAGCCGCGTCATGACCATAGAGAATAATAGAGTGTTCAGAACGTTATCATGAGTTGTCGAGGTCGGTCTCCAGCATCTGATGCAGAGACTTCGCCCGTCCCATCCACGGTTGCGGCCGGATTTCCTTCAGCCAGTCTACAAAACTCGGGATAAAGCCGAAATCTTCGCGCATATGCTGCTCACCGATCAGCCGGACGGGCACGACCCTGCCCGTTGAAAGCGTAAGGGTGACACCAAATATCCGCTCCGCGAGGTAGATCCCTTCAGCATGATGCCGCAAGGCCCTGTGACGGAAGTCTGCCGATATCCGCTTGGACTCGTCGAAGAAGTCATGAATTGGCAGGAAATCGTCTACCGTTCCACCCCACTGCCGCACGGAAGAGAGGGCATGATGATAACTATGCGCCATGGTCGGCCTCCTCTGTCCAGCTATGTTCGTAATATTCCGAGGACGTATAGCGCTCGTTGAATTCAAGCGTGACGGTTCGCTCAGGCACGTCAAAAATGATATCGCCATATGCGCCATCATTATTTTCCCAGCCGCCATGCGTCTGTGCAAGGGCGTCGTAACAGACATTCTCGATCGCATCGTTGAGGGAGCCGGACACCTGGGTAACGTCAGCATCGGGCCATGACGTGGTCTTCATGGCAATTTCGCGCTGAAGAATGTCGGCCTGGTCTTCGGGCGTGACAGTGATATCCTCTATTTGGCCGCTGTCCCCCTCGCCATTAAAGGAGACCTTGACCTGGGTGATGCCGTGAAGGGCGAGTGTGGCGAATACAATCCGCCGGTTCTGCACCGCCGCATCTCTCTGCGCTGCTTCGTGACGTTGCCAGCGCAGCGTATAGTCAACCGGGGCAGCTTCAGGGGTGGCGGGGACGCCTGATGTTTCTGACATGACAAGCTCCATCGGATCATACAGTTGGAAGAAAGGGCGGGCCGTGACTCCGCGAACCTCGGGATCACGGCCCTGAGTGGTTGGGAAATGGTTATTCAGCGGCGATCTCGGCGTTCAGGAAGGCCGGCAGTTCCACGTCTTCCGCTGTGTGGTTCTGTTCCTCGTCAGGCGCGGCATGCTCAGGCAGCCCCGCACGCAGTGCTTCGGGCAACCAGCCGAAACCTTCGAGCAGCCGTTCCGCCTCACGGGCCATATCCGCTTTCTTGAGATGCGCGATCAGCCCCGCCGCCTGTTCACCGCGTGCTTCGCGCACGGCGTCCAGAATATGCGGCTTGGTCACGCGACCGAGATAGTTTTCGACCGTCGGCTGCCAGCCCGCCTCGACCGGATCAAGGCGCAGGGCCGATGCCAGCCGGTTGCTGCGGGCCAGTCGGCGCTCAATCGCGCGCGGAGAAACTGACCCGTGCGGATTGACCTTCTCGAACAGGGCATTCACCCCGAAAGAGAGGCAGTGCGCGAGAAGGGCCGAACGACTGGTCTCATCCAGCCGATCCAGCCACGCCCAGAGTTCGTCCTCGTCCTGCGGGAGATCCTGCTTCCATCCTTCGTGCCGCGCGCGCAGGGCATGGGCCGCCAGACTGCTGCCCAGATCGGGCGCCTGGATCGGGAACCCGACAACGCGCACCCCGCCTTCGAGGCAGGCACCGCTGCGATCGTCGCGGAACAGGCTGAGGCAGAGCGTGTGCAGGAATTCGGTCAGCGCCACATCAGGGTTGCTGGCAAACGCGTCCCGCAGGGCCAGCGTCCGCCATGCGGTCAGTTCGGAGAGCAGGCGATCCGGGATGGGGCGGCGGAGATCATCCTCGTCTTCGGCGTCGTCGGACGCGATGTGCTGTCCTGTCGCATCGGTGGTCGCGTTGTCAGCATGGTCTTCGGGAGCGTCGCCGTCTTCCAGGGCTGCCGCAGGATCGTGCGCGTCGGAGAGGTTTTCATCTTCAAGGTCTTCCGGATGGGCGAACCCGCGCTCGATCAGCAGCGTGCCGTCACTGTCGAGGCTGACGAAGGCCCCACCCCGCACGATGTCGCCCGGATCGAAAATTGCGGGACGGGTTTCAAGGGCTTCGATGGCCTGTTCAATCTCGCCAAGGCGATGATCGATTTCGTCGGGCAGTTCCTCGGCCTCGGCGTATTCGGCTTCTATGGTTTCCTGCTCCGCACGCAGGACGGCCAGACGTGCGGTCTCTTCCTCGGACAGCAGCGCCAGCGTCCCGTCGATCTCGATCAGGTGGCGGGTGTGCCCCCAGGGGAACGACAGGGCTGTCTCGACCCATTTCCAGCCTTCGGCCCTGACCTGCTCGGTGGCGGCCTGTAGTTTCTCCATCACGAGGCGGTCGAGAATGACAGGATCCTGCAGCCAGCCTCCATCATCGGCTTCGAACAGGTCGCGCATGACGTGACCGCCTGCCGCGACATAGGCGTCCAGACCGACAAACCGCGCACGAGCATCCGACGCCCTGACTGCCTTTTCCGTCAGCATCCGGCGAATGACGTAAGGTTCGCGATTATGGCTCTGGGCGACGATTTCCCAGACCTGCTCCTGACGCGCCGCGTCATCGCTGATGGAAAACGCCATGAGTTGCTCAAGCCGCATGCCGTCCTGTTCGTAGACGTCCAGCAGCTTTTCGGAGACGCTCATCAGGCGTAGACGCTGCTTGACGACCGTGACCGGCACGAAGAACGCCGCCGCGATTTCCTCCTCGGACATGCCTTTTTCGAGCATGTCGCGGAAGGCCCGGAACTGATCCAGCGGATGCAGGGCCACGCGCTGGACGTTTTCGGCGAGAGAATCATCCTCGGCGAGTATGGACGATCCTGCCTCGCGCACGACGCAGGGCACCGGGGCGGTCTTGTTCAGCTTCTTCTGCTTCACCAGCAGTTCGAGCGCGCGAAAACGTCGCCCGCCAGCCGGGACTTCGTAGGTGCCGGTCTCGGCCCCGCTGTCGTCGAGGACGGGGCGGACATTCAGGCTCTGCAACAGCCCGCGGCGCTCGATATCCTTGGCCAGTTCATCGATCGAAAGACCGGACTTCACACGCCGGACATTGGCTTGGGACAGGACCAGCTTGTTGAACGGAATGTCACGCGAGGAACTGAGCGCGATTTTGGAAACGGCGGTTGCCATGGCGAAAAACTCCATGACGGGCGGACAGGAGACTCTCTCCTACCCTCTCAACCCGTCACGGAATTCCCAACTTCACTTTCCCTCTTCATAGCCGCTTCGAGGTGCACGGCTTTCCCCATGAGGAAAGAACGGGCACGGATGTAGCCATGCGTAAAATCGCTTAGTGATCAACGGGAACATAGCCCGGCAGCTTTTCCATGTTATCGATCCAGCGCCGTAATGACGGGTAAGGATCAAGGGCGATGTCGCCCTCCGGCGCCAGTGCGAGATACGGATAGGCGGCACAATCCGCGATAGTGGGTCGGTCTGCTGACAGCCATTTCTGGGTGCTCAGATGCTGGTCAATGACCTTGAGCGTTCGCTGGCTGTTACGTACGGCATCGTCGTAACGCAGGGGATAGTCGAACAATTTCACAAGCCGTGCGTCTGCCGGACCATGCTGGATTTCATTGACGCTCACCGACAGCCACTCGATGACGGCTGCCCGGGTTGCCGGATCTGCCGGCCACCAGTCTGTCTTGCCGTATTTTTCCGCCAGATAGACGAGAATGGCCTGAGAATCCCAGATCACGGTCTCTCCGTCCTGCAGGACCGGTACCTGCTGCCAGGGGTTGAGGGCGGTGAACGCGGCTGTTTTATGTGCTCCTGCCACAAGGTCGACATCCTGAATGTCAAGTTCAATGCCCGTCAGCGCTGCGAACAGCCGAACCTTGTAGCAGTTTCCCGATGGGGGACAGTTGTAGAGTATTGGTAATGTCATAACCGGTCGTTCCTTGGTTTCTTCCGCCGGAGCAGATCACCTGTCCCCGGCGCATCAAGTTTGGAGACAAAACGAAATCAATGATCGACGCAAGGAGTGACCGGTCGGTACAATTCTGTTAACGCGCAATTCACCCCGCCATTCCCTGGCGTCGGGCGGTTGGAAAGGTGTTTTGCGCTGGGCGTATCCACCTCCTGCCTATTTCCCTACAGTGGACAACCGAAGCCGTTCACCGCGAGACCATAGGTCCAGGTGTTCTATTTGGCAGGCCACCCGACATAGGAGGCCGCCCAGTGCAAAAAGCGTTTCCACACGCCACTGACCACGGTAGCCAAAATGGGTGTCAAGGAAAAGCCTGAAGGTGCTTCTAATGGAAATTCCGTGACCTGAAACTGAGCCTGTCGAGACCCGAACTGGCCGGATCGTCGTCCCCTCCCCGCGCTCCGACCTGACGGAGCAATCCGGACAGATCGGTGAGTTCCAGCGTCACCAGATGCACGACATCCCCCTCGCGCTGGACGCGCCCCCTGGCGGCCACCATGCTGGCCGAGAGGATGATCGATCGGTATTTCTCGAAGATGTCGGGCCAGATGACCAGATTGGCGATGCCGGTCTCGTCCTCCAGCGTGATGAAACACACCCCCTCGCCGGATCCGGGCCGCTGGCGCACCAGCACCAGTCCGGCCGCTTCGACCCGTTTACCGTCACGCAGCACCATGGCCGTGCCGCAGGGCACGATCCGGCGTTGCCGCAGATCCTCCCGCAGGAACGACACGGGGTGGGCGCGCAAACTCAGCCCAAGATGGTTGTAATCGCCCACCACCTCGGCGCCGTCGGTCATCGGGACCAGCGCCATCGCCGGCTCGTCGGTTTCGCGGGACTGCGCAGCCGCGGCGAAGAGCGGCAGCGGTTCGTCATGCAGGCCCTTGATCGCCCACAGCGCCTCGCGCCGTGCCAGCCCGAACGCCGGCCGGAAAGCGTCGGCCTCTGCCAGACGCACCAGCGCTTCCTGCGGCACCCCGGCCCGACGCCACAGATCGTCGATCGAGGCGAACGGCCGCCGTAGCCGCGCCGCCACGAGCGCCGCCGCATGGGCGTTGGCCAGCCCCTTGACCAGGCTCATCCCCAGCCGCACCGCGAAACAGCCGCGATCGTCATCCTCGCCTTCAAGAGTGCTGTCCCAGCGGGAAGAATTTATACAGACCGGTCTGACCTCAATGCCGTGGTCCCGGGCATCGCGCACCAGTTGCGCGGGCGCGTAGAAACCCATCGGCTGGGAATTCAGAAGCGAGGCCAGAAACACGTCCGGATGGGTGCATTTCATCCAGGACGACGAATAGGCGAGAATGGCGAAACTGGCCGCATGGCTTTCCGGAAAACCGTAGGAGCCGAAACCTTCGAGCTGCTGGTAAATGCGCTGCGCGAACTCTTCCGGATAGCCCTTGCGCGTCATGCCTTCGAGCAGACGGGTCTGGAAATGGGACACGGTGCCGGTGTTCTTGAACGTCGCCATTGCCCGACGCAGCCCGTCCGCCTCGGCGGCGGTGAAGTCCGCGCAGACCATGGCGACCTGCATCACCTGCTCCTGAAACAGCGGTACGCCGAGTGTGCGCTTGAGCACCTCCTCCAGTTCCGGTGTCGGATAATCCGGCTCTTCCAGCCCCTCCCTGCGCCGTAGATACGGATGGACCATATCTCCTTGTATCGGGCCGGGTCTCACGATTGCGACCTCGATCACCAGATCATAATAGGTACGCGGCTTGAGGCGCGGCAGCATCGACATCTGCGCGCGGGATTCGATCTGGAACACGCCGATGGTGTCCGCCTTGCGGATCATGGCGTAGGTCCGGGGGTCTTCGGCCGGGATGGTCTGAAGCGTGAAATGCTGGCCCTTGTGCGCAGCGAGCAGGTCCAGCCCTTTTTTCATGCAGGTCAGCATGCCGAGCGCCAGGATATCGACCTTCATGAATTTCAGGGCGTCGATATCATCCTTGTCCCATTCAATGATCTGGCGCTGATCCATCGCCGCCGGCTCGATGGGCACCAGCTCGTCCAGCCGGTCGCGGGTCAGCACGAACCCGCCGGGATGCTGCGAGAGATGGCGCGGTACACCGATCAGACAGCGCGCGAGGTCCAGCGTCAGGCGGATGCACCGGTCGGTCAGATCGATCCCGGTCTCGGCAAATTTCTCTGCTTCGACATGCCGCGACCAGCCCCAGATCTGTTTGCTCAACAGAGCAATCACGTCCTCCGGTAGCCCCATCACCTTGCCGACGTCGCGCAACGCGCCCTTGGCGCGGTAGCGGATCACCACGGCGGTCAGCGCCGCGCGGTCGCGACCGTAATGATCGTAGACCCACTGGATGATCTCCTCGCGTCGAGCATGCTCGAAATCCACGTCGATATCCGGTGGTTCGCCCCGTTCCTCGGAAATGAACCGCTCGAACAGGAGCGTGGTGCGCGATGGGTCGATGGCGGTGATGCCGAGCACGAAGCACACGGCGGAATTGGCCGCCGAGCCCCGTCCCTGGCAGAGAATGTCCCGTCGCCGCGCTTCACGAACGATGGAATGCACCGTCAGGAAATACGGCGCGTATTGCATGCGCCCGATGAGCGTGAGTTCATGGCGCAAAATCGTCTCGACGTCCGGCGGGATTATGCCGCCATAGGTCTCCCGCGCCCCCTGCCATGTCAGGTCCTCCAGCGCCTGTTGCGGGGTCTGGCCCGGAATCTCGATCTCGTCGGGATACTGATAGGCCAGATCGTCCAGAGAGAACCGGCAACGTTCGACGATCTCCATCGTGCGGTCGATCGCCTCAGGATACCGCGCAAACAGCCGCGCCATCTCCGGCGGTGGTTTCAGGTAGCGGTCGGCGTGACGCTCCCGGGCAAAGCCTGCGTGCTCGATGGTGGTGTTGTGCCTGATGCAGGTGACGACGTCCTGCAGGATGCGGCGATCATGGGTATGGAACAGCACGTCGTTGGTGACGACAGTCTTCACGCGCTGGGCGTGGGCGAGATTGGCCAGGTCGTAAAGCCGCATCTGGTCGTTGGGGCGGCGGCGCAGGGTGAGCGCCATATAGGCGCGGTCACCGAACGCCTCCCGCAACCGCCGCAGATGCGCCGCACACTCCTCGTCGGCGACATCCGGCACCAGCACGGCGAGCAGTCCTTCGCCCCATTCCACCAGATCACGCCAGAGCAGGCGGCACTTCCCCTTCCCCGCCCGGGCCTTGCCGAGCGTCAGCAGGCGGCACAGCTTGCCATACGCGACCCGGTCGGTCGGATAGACCAGCACGGGCGGCGCGTCCTCCAAATCGAGGCGACAGCCGACAACCAGGCGCACCCCGAATTCCTTTGCGGCAAGATGCGCCTGAACGATGCCGGCAAGCGTGTTCCTGTCGGTAACACCGAGGGCCGTGATCCCGAGCGCCTTCGCCTGCCCGAACAGTTCACCGGGCGACGACGCGCCGCGCAGAAAGGAGAAATAGCTCGTGACCTGAAGTTCGGCGTAGCGCGGTGCCGAAGCGCTCATGCGAAGAGCCCATGCAGGAACCAACGTTGCGATCCGGTCTCGCCGTGTTCGCCGTCACCGGCGCGGAACAGCCAGAATCGCTCGCCAGACGTATCCTCGACGCGGAAATAATCCCGCGCCGTGGTCAGCTCCGCATCACCTTTCCACCATTCTCCGAATATTCTCTCCGGCCCGTCTGCGCATTTCACCTTGTGGCGCAGGCCTCGCCAGACGAAAAATACCGGAGGATGGTCGGGTAGCATGGCCATGGTCTCGATCGGCTCGGGTCGCGGCAACAGACGGGTCGGTCGCGGCCAGCCTTCGGGCCAGGTCGTATCCTGAATTGGCGCAAGCGGCGGTACTCGCTGAACTGAACGCTCGGGAACATCGCTTTCCACTGGCACAACGCGGTAAAGCGCCCCGCTGCCCAGCCGGTTGGCCAGTGTATCGACCAGTCCGGACAGATCGGCCTCCGGTTCTTCAATCAGGGATGAGACCTGCTGGCGCCGCTCCACTGGTTCGGCCAGCATGGCAATCAGTTCCATACGCTCGATGCCAAACCCGGGTTCGATGGTCTCAATCTGGTCAGACAGAAGACGCAGCAGATGCTTCGGATCGCGGACGGGCCGAGCCAGCGCGAGACGCACCGCCTGCACGGCGTTGTCGACACGATGCAGCAGGAGATCCAGTCGCCGTGCACCGAGGCCGCGTTCTTCGAGGCCGATGCAGAGCGGCGGCACCAGTTTGCCTATATAGCGCGCGATGGTTTCGGCGGCGGCAATTGGCTCGGCGAAGTTGCGCGACACCGCGACGGGATCGACCGGACGGATCGGCAGGATGGGTTCCTCCACCCTGCCATAGGCCTGATCCAGCCTTCGTGTGATTTCCGGACCGAAGCGCAGCACCAGCGGGGCGCGAGGCGCGTTCTCGAGATCGCGGACCCGAGTCAGGCCGAGGTCGGCCATTCCGGCAACGACGTTGGTCGGGAGGCGGAGAGCAGCGATCGGCATATCCGCCAGAGTAGCGACGTGCTCTCCGGGTGGAACGACAATCGCCGTGCCCGGCGTGGTGCGCGTGACAGCATAGGCTGCTCCGAGCGTATCAGCGACGGCGGCTCTCGCCGTGATACCGGATCCGTTCAGGCGACGAACAATGTCACGTAACATTGTGGCCTCACCGCCCAGGAGATGATCGGCTCCGGTGGTGTCGAGAACCAGCCCGTCCGCCGACTTGCCGGACGCATCGACCGCCACGATGGGACTGACCCGCTGCTGCAGCCACAGCGCCAGCCGTTCCAGCGCCGCACGGTCCGCTTCGGGCTGACCGTCCTGAACCGCCAGGCCCGGAATCAGCGCCTGCGCTTTGGCAACTGGCATTCCGATCACCACCCCGCTTTTACGGGCAGCGCGGTCGGCGGCCAGCACGACGCGACGACTGCCCTCGCGCCCCGCGAGGACCAGTGGCTGTTCAGGCGGAGGCGCGCCGTCGCCCCGTTCGCGGCGGAGCCGGTCGGTGGCCCAGAACGGAAGCCAGATCACCGTGGTTCGCCTCGGCTCCTGCTGTTTTGTCCGGACTTCCGGCAATCCGCAATCCTGCCTGTCCATTTCGTACCTCCACCTCGAAGTCGGCGCTTTCGCCGGATCGTGTCCGGATCAGTTCCAGCAACCAGCGGCTCTCCCCTACCCCCTGAACCGGCAGCGGCGCCGATGGCAGAAGCGAGACCCGCCAGCGTGTGGTGCTCGCCGTCGGCTGCCCGAAATCAGCGGCATCCCTCTGTCGTCTCCACCGTCGGAGGGCGAGACCGATGCCGCCACCGCTTTCAGCCGCGAGTTGCAACCGGCGCGAAGCCGTCATGGTCAGGCGACCGACTTCGGCGACCACCGCGCCCAGGCCCGGATGACGCAGTCCTTCCTCGAAACAGGCCAGCACGTCACGATCGGTGCCACTCTCGACAAAAAGCACCCGCGAGGGTGGAAGGCCAACCTGCTGAAGTGCGGGAGTAAACAGATCGGCAACTGTCACAATCCATAACACCTGACCTTGTGTACGTGCGGCGATACCGGCAGCAAAACGGGCGGCGGCAGCGGCGTTGAGGGCGTCGTTGCCGCCTCCAGCGATCTCATGCAGGGCTCCGAGAGTCAGCCCTCCACCGGGAAGTCTCCGGTCGATCTCCGCTAACCCAAAGGGCAGTGTGGCACGCTTGCGACTGGTCTGTCCTTCGAGACGACTGATCGCGGCCCGCAGCGTCTCCAGACCGGGTTTTTTATGGGTTTCAGCAGTCATGTCACGGCTCGGCGTCCCTTATGCAGGCAAATTTCCTGATTATATGTTCCTGATTTGTTCCAATCATGCTACGCAAGTCAATGCAAATTCGCTCTGTATCCGGCATGCTGGTTAGCGATGTTCGATCAGTATCGTTGATGAAAGTGCGCTAAGGAATTGAATCCAGAACCTTCTCCTGCTTCGGGCAGCGATGATTATCTGTCCCGTCTGAATGAGGCCCAGCGACAGGCTGTCACGCACGGGACCGGAGTCTCGACAGGCGGGGCGGATTCATCCCCGCTGCTGGTCATCGCCGGGGCTGGTTCGGGCAAGACCAACACACTGGCCCATCGGGTCGCGCATCTGATCGCCTCAGGGGCTGATCCGCGCCGCATCCTGTTGCTGACCTTCTCGCGCCGCGCCAGTGTGGAGATGACGCGGCGGGTAGAACGCATCTGCAAAACCGTGCTGGGCGACAAGGCCGGACCTCTCGCTGACGCGCTGGCCTGGTCTGGGACGTTCCACTCCATCGGTGCGCGGCTGCTGCGGGAGTATGCCCAGCAGATCGGCATGGATCCGGCGTTTTCGATCCATGACCGCGAAGATTCCGCTGACCTGATGAATCTGATCCGCCATGATCTGGAATTTTCCAAAACCGAGAAGCGGTTCCCCGGCAAGGGCACGTGCCTTGCCATCTATTCCCGTGTGGTGAATTCAGGCGCGCCGCTCGCCGATGTATTGCTGAAGCACTATCCGTGGTGCGCGGGCTGGGAAGCCCAGTTGAAACAGCTTTTCGCCGGTTATGTCACGGCGAAACAGGAGCAGAGCGTGCTGGATTATGACGATCTGCTGCTGTGCTGGGCGCAAATGGTCAGCAACCCGGTTCTGGCCGCAGATATCGGCGGCAAATGGGATCATGTGCTGGTCGATGAGTATCAGGACACCAACCGGCTGCAGGCGGAGATGCTGCTGGGCATGAAGCCCGATGGCCGAGGCCTGACGGTGGTGGGTGATGACGCGCAGAGCATCTATGCCTTCCGGGCGGCGACCGTGCGCAACATTCTGGATTTTCCAGTGTCTTTCGATTCCCCGGCGCGCATCGTGACGTTGGATAGGAACTATCGTTCCACGAAACCCATTCTGGATGCCGCCAATGCGGTGATCGGCGAGGCGACGGAGCGGTTCACCAAGGATCTGTGGACCGAGCGGGCTTCGGAGGAAAAGCCACGACTGGTCACTATCTGGGATGACACGGCGCAGGCCAACTACATTGCCGATCGAGTGCTGGAAGAGCGTGAGGCCGGAACACCAATGAAGCAGCAGGCTGTGCTGTTCCGGGCTTCGCACCATAGCGGCACGCTGGAGGTGGAACTGACCCGGCGCAATATTCCGTTCGTGAAATTCGGTGGCCTGAAGTTTCTCGACAGTGCGCATGTGAAAGATATGCTGGCGCTATTGCGTTTTGCCCAGAACCCACGCGACCGCATCGCGGGCTTTCGGGTATTGCAGCTTCTGCCGGGCGTGGGGCCGGGTTCAGCCCGGCGCGTGCTGGATACGATGGGCGAGAATGCCCATCCCTTCGAGGCGTTGAAGGATGTCAAAGCGCCACAGCGGAGTGGTGAGGTCTGGGCGGGTTTCGTGAATATGCTGACCGCTCTCGGCAGCCATCAGGTCGGCTGGCCGGGCGAGATTGCAGCCGCGCGGTACTGGTATGAGCCACATCTGGAGCGGCTGCACGAGGACGCCTCCACCCGTCTGGCCGATCTGGTGCAGCTTGAGCAGATTGCCGGAGGGTACCCGTCACGCGAGAAATTCCTGACCGAACTGACGCTGGACCCGCCGGATGCCACGTCCGATCAGGCTGGCGTGCCGTTGCTGGATGAAGACTATCTGATCCTCTCGACCATTCATTCCGCCAAGGGGCAGGAGTGGAAGAATGTGTTCCTCATGAACGTAGTCGATGGCTGCATTCCGTCTGATCTGGCGACGGGCGAGCAGGACGATATCGAGGAGGAACGCCGCCTGCTCTATGTGGCCATGACGAGGGCGAAAGACAGTCTCGATATCATGGTGCCGCAGCGTTTCTATGTGCATGGCCAGCACAGCCGGGGCGACCGACATGTCTATGCTTCACGTACACGCTTCATCGACCGGGACATGCTGCCATTGTTCGAAGCCGTGTCATGGCCTGTCGTGAAACCGGAAGAGCAGGCAAGGCAGGAGGCGGTGAAGTCGGTGCGGATCGATATGGCAGCCAGATTACGCGGCATGTGGTCGTAAGGGAGCAGGCGGATGTGCAATCTCTATTCCATGACTTCCAACCCGCAGGCGATCCGCGAGATCGCGAAAGTTCTTGAGGATCGCACGGGCAATCTCCAGCCGCTGCCGGAGATCTACCCGAATACGATGGCGCCGATTGTGAGGAACGGGGAAGGCGGTCGTGAACTGCTCATGGCCCGCTGGGGTATGCCGACTCCCCCCGGTTACCTGAAAGGCCATAAGGTGGATCGCGGTGTGACCAATATCCGCAATCCGGGATCTGCATGGTGGAAGCGCTGGGAAGGGGTGGAGCACCGCTGTTTGGTTCCGCTGACAGCGTTCTCGGAACCCGAGCGTTTGCCTGATGGGAAATCACAGCCTGTGTGGTTTGCCCGCAGCGACGGAGAGCCGCTGGCTTTCTTTGCCGGTATCTGGTGCCGATGGACATCCGTGCGGAAACTGGCTGATGGAGAGACAACGGATGACCTGTTTGGATTTCTGACCACCGAGGCAAACCGGGAAGTTGGAGCCATCCATCCGAAAGCCATGCCGGTGATTCTGACGCAGCCGGATGAGCTGGATGTGTGGATGAATGCGCCAGCAGAGGAGGCGCTGGGGCTTCAACGGCCTCTGTCAGATGGGCGTTTGGCCCGTCGTGAACCACCCTACCTCGTGGAAAATGGAAGCTAAAATGGGATCATACTTCTTGCATTTTTCATCCCGGATATAAGTAGAAAAGACGAGTGCAACAAAAATCCCAAGTATGCTGATCTCTCATCAATCAGAGTTAATCGTGTGGTGATCTCCATATCGTTGGGCTCATACTTCCCGAACGTGCGAGACATCGCCGCCATTGGTCGGCGGTGCAGAGGCCTGCCGGAAAGACGAACACACCAGACCCAAAGCAATCGCTACAATGCCTGTAGCGTGCCAGAGATGCAGACGTTCGTGAAGAAACAACGTCGAGAGTATGACTCCAAAGGCCGGGATCAGATGAATGCTCAGGCCTGCACGTTCCGCACCAAAAAATCTGACAGCGCGCATGTAGAGTAAATAGGCCAGAACGGACGGAAAAATGCCCACATATAAGGCAGCTGCGGCAAATGAAATCGTCCAATGAGCAGATGTCGCACTTATCGGAGCGATGAACCAGAGCGGCAACAGGAGGCAGACGCCGATCGTGATATGAGCACCCAGCACACCCAACCGGTCGAGGTCTGCCNGCCGGCAGGCGACGGATCCAGAGCGTGTAAAACGCAAAGCAAGCCATCGCAGCAAGGACAACAGCATCTCCCGGCACGAGCGCGAGGGCGCTCCATTGTGACCATTGGCCGTGCAGAACCAGCGTGAACACGCCCAACAACGAAAGTATCAGACCAGCGCCCTGAGCGAGTGTAAGTCGCTGCCGGTAAAAGATCGCACCGAAGAAAACAATCATGAGTGGTATCAGCGCGTTCATCAGAAGGGCGTTGCTCGCCGTGGTCGTTCGTACACCAACATAGATCAGGGCATTGAAGCCGACGATCCCTGTAAGCGCCGTCCCGAGCATAAGCCAGCGATGCTGCCAATAACGAGGAGCATCACGGCGCATGATAGGGAGCGCAAACGGCGACAGGCAGACAAAAGCAACGACCCAGCGGACGGTCAACAGGGTCAGGGGTGCGGTCAGATCGCGAACCGCACGGCTGACGATAAAATTTCCGGCCCAGAACAGCGGTGGCAATCCAAGTGACGCATACGCCATAACACGCTCTACGATGCGTGGAGTACGAATGCGGTTTGCGGTCATACGTCGTGGCTCGACGATACGATCCCAATATCAGGTCCCTCCACCCAACCGAGCGACAGAGCCTTCCTGCGTCGGATCACCTCTCGAATACGCACATCAAACGAACGCCCTGCACCGCTCCACGAAACAGACGCCTCACCCGTCAGATGCAGAAGATCACCGTTGTCGAAATTGATGAAGAGAAGACCAGCCCGAGGATTTTCCAGAAAGTTTCCAAACGTGTTGAAATAACGATTACCTGGGTAATCCGGAACAGTCAGGACATCACCGTTGAGCTGCACAAAACCTGATGGTCCGCCGCGATGCGAGACATCCATGCCGCCGTGGACGACAGACGATGCGCAGGAGGCGATGAAGAATGTGCTGGCGGTCATGATGACGTCGCGCGCCTCAGCGTCTGGTGCCGGATATCTCTCCACGGCACCGGGTAATCGAAGCAGCGATCGTGGCTCACGTGGGCGGATATATTTTGGACAGTTTCCGAAACTCTGCAGAACGCGCATCCGGATGCCGTCCGCGTCGTTCGCCAGAACGGTGCCGTTGGCGCGGTTGCGTCGGCGTGTCGCAAACTCGATCCCGAGGATCGCGATCGGGCGTTCCGGCGCCAGCGCTTCAGCCACAGGATCTCCTGATAGGGGATGCCAGGCGAGATGAAGTGTTATCTCGTCAGGACTTGAGAGAAAGCCGGGCACGCCGGTAGCAAGCGTTGCAACCGGCCAGCCGTCGGGAGAAAGGGCACCCAGCACGACATAAGGCAGCGATGCAAAGAACGTGCGATGCTGCTCTGTCATGAAGGAGCGAATGAAAGTGCTCGAAGGTGCGGCCACGCCAGCCAGTGCCTGCGCACGCCGTTCGCCCTCGTGAAATGCGGTCGCCGTGTTATCCATCGTCGTGATCCGTCATGTCGGAACTGAATGAGGCAAACATGCCACGTAGCATCTCCGAGCAACAATACAGAACGGTCCGTTTATTGGCTATTCACTTTCAGGGTTTTTCGCCTTCCTCCTTCCGTTTCTTGAGGAACACACGATCACGTTCGATGAACCGGGCCACCATAATTGGAACCAGACGGGCCGGGTTCTTGCCGACATTGGTGTCGTCGCCATTCTCCTCCGCGAGAAAACGGGCATACAGAAGAAGGTCACGATGAATGTCCGCGGGAAAGGCAATCGTCATCCGGACAGGACGACTGTCGGGAATTGCGGTGATACGAAGCTTATCCATTGCGATGTTCTCCTTTCGCAACATAAGGTTTGAGTATCAGGTCGCGCCCCAGCAGAAGCGTGAACGGCAGACCGGGACGGTCGGTGAGGGTTGGCTGAATATCGAGTGAGCGGTCGACCAGCCGGTATCCCACCTGAGAGAACCCGTTGCTGGCGCCACTGCGAATGGCCTGGGCGAGATTGTTCTCGCTCTGGCTCGTGCCAGCTTCCGACCCGACGCTGAGCAGCGTGGTCACCAGTGCGGCTTTGAACAACTGGCCCCAGTGGTTGTTCACCTCGTCCGACAGGCCGGACTGGCCGATCGCGTCGGCGCCGGGCAGTTTCTCCAGCACGAGGCTTTCGCCGTCCGGGAAAATCAGCCGGGTCCAGATGATCTGGGTGCGTTGCTGCCCGAAGGAAATGCCGCTGTTATAGGCACCGAACAGCGTACTGCCCTGCGGGATCAGGAGATAGCGCCCTGTCGGNCCTGTCGGGCTGTCATAGACGTTCTGGGTGACGTGCCCGACGATCTGGCCCGGAAGATCGGAACTGATCTTCGTGTTCAGCGCGCCCGCAATGACCGTTCCGGCCTGAAGCACGTAAGGGGAGAGGAGCGGCAAAATCCGATCGGGGCTGATGGTCTGCCGGTCAGGTTGACCCGCGAGAAAGGCCCGGTTCTCTGCCTGTGGTCCGGTGCTGGTCGTTCCTGCACCCTGGCCAGGGGACGCTGAGGTCGCAGATGAAGCCGGCTGCACGTCATGCTGATCACGCACATCGACTGAGGCAAACAGTTTGCTGCCAATGGCGGCATCAATTTCCTGCTGAGCCCGACGCGCATCCTCGTTGCCGATCGCATTGGCAGGGATTGATTTGCCCTGCCGCTGCGCGTTGAGGATTGGCCTGCCCAGATCACCGGGAAGCGCGGGTCCGAGCCTGGGCACATTGGAATAATCTTTCGGGAGGTTGTCCAGACCTGCCGCAGATGGTGGGGACGCATTGTCCGGACCGACTGATGCTGACGGCGCTCGATGGCTGGCTTCCAACGCATATCCGAGGGCGAACGCCACGACGATGACGCCGATCCCCCCGAGTGACCAGATCACCGTCCGCGACAGACGCACGACGCGTGGACGCTCGGCACGCAGGCGCAGATCGGGTGGGGCCGGGTTTCCCCCATTGGGCGGGGCATTCTGATCAGGGCGTGGAGCGGTGTCCTGCCCTGCCCCCTCTTCTCTGTCCTCGCTCATGACGGCCGCCCGTCAGTGCGCACGATGCGCACGCGCTGCTCGCTGGTCTTGTCGCCGAGACGCAGCTCGGCCGCGGCGAACAAGCGGTCAACGATCATCCAGTTCTGGCGGACCCGGTAATTGACCAAAGCCGGGTTCCCGTCCGGCCCCAGCACGAAAAGAGGTGGCAGATCCCCCTGCCCGATCCCGCTCGGGAAAGCGATATAGACTTTGCGTCCGTCATCGAAAGCCCGCGAGGGCAGCCACGGGGGCACCCCGCCTTTTGCTGGCTGTATGGCGTAGCGAAAATGCAGATCGTCGAGATTCAGCCCCGCATCCACAGGAGCCTCTTCTTCGGCGTCGTCATTCTGACGGTGCAGCGCGATCAGATCGTCCTCGGGATAGTCCCACGACACGGACGCCATGTAGGTCGCCGGTGTGGAACGCAGTTCCGCCAGGTAGGTCCGGCGGTCGGTATTGACGATCAGATTGGTCGTGAGGTCCGGGCGGGTCGGTTTGACCAGGATATGGACACGTTTGGCAGTGCCACTGCCGCTTGACGTGTCACCGATAACCCAGCGCACGGTGTCTCCGGCCGCAACCGGACCGCTGCCAACGAGCTTCTCGCCCGGCTGGAGCATGATGTCGGTGATGTCGCCGGGCGAAGCATAGACCTGATAGAGCGCGCCGGGGCTGTAGGGATAGACCTGAACGGCATTGATGAAGCCCGCCCGCGTCGGCTGGATGCGCGCGGCCAGATTGGCCTGAATGACACGCGCGGCCGGGTCGGCGACGTCCGGTGCGACATGCCGGGC
>VNJQ01003117.1:8052-27805 GCA_008042515.1 Drosophila truncata | reverse complement strand
ACTCTCTGCACCAACGACTGCCTATGCTGGACGGATTTAGACAAGGAAGCTGCTGCAATTGGCAATGACCGCTGCGTCAGAATGTGCCATGAAAATGATCGCATTGATAAGTCATTATGTCAGTCTCTGGAAAACTGCCGCTGTGATGTGTCGAAGGGGCAGCTGATTTGTCGCAACAATGGTTGGAGCGTCGAGGAAATCCGATACGGCTGCCAAGAGAAGAAGACTAGACAAAGCATAATATTCTCCTTCTTCAGGTTCCTGTGGTACTTGCCCTCCAAACTGATTGCTCTCTTTGATTGGGTGCTCAGGACCATATTTTCTGCACTCCGGTTTGTACTCTGGCTCTTGTTCAAGCTAATATCTTGGGCCTTTTGGCTGCTCGAAGTGCTTCTGTCGGCGTTGTTTTCCATTATCTTTTATCTGTCCTTCTTGGCGGCCATTGGATTCGCTTTTTACAAGCTATTCAAATATTTTCGTGTCCAGCATGTCGAGGAGGTGGTAGTGCACCGAAGGGTAGTAATTGAGAGAACAATATATCTCTAAGAAAGGCGAATCACTGGAGGAATCACTTGTTAAAACTACCAAATGAAAGATTAAAATAAAAATCTGATCCTAGTCACACAATATTCATCGATTATATCAATTTCATAAGAATTTGTAAACAAAAAAAATGAGGAAGTTATAATGTGACGATTTTGTCTTTGTACCACTAATATCTCTAAGATCGTTAAATGTAATACTTCATAAATACACGAAATTCCATCTGACTTCAACGCTTTTCCTTAATCCTCGCATTTTCCGCAGCTTACTCCGTTTTTGGCCTCGGCGAATTCATTTCCAGCGAAGCCTTCAGCTTTTACTTGTGCCTGGCCTACTTCGACTTCTACCACGTTCACATTGGCTACGATCGGCGACTGGGCCTTCATCTGAGCGCGATTTAAGCCAAATTCTATTTGTTTTTATCACATTTGTATTAGAAAAAAATGGTCTTAAAAAATAGAAAACGAACAAAATACTTATGGTAGGTAACCTTAGGCACTACGTCTCGTAGATGCGCACCAGATCCTCCAAGGTAATGGGATGGCGTGTGACCGGACAATGGCCGTGCTCCTTCATATAAGTCACGATGCACTTCCAGCAGAAGACGTAGCCGGAAACGGAGCAGGCCGTTGGTGTTTGCAGGGGCAGCAGGCACACAGGACACTCGCCGCGCTTGGCCATCGTTTGCCTAACTTCCTCGGGCAGATCGAGATCCCGCTGCTGCTGCTGCGGCATCGGCTCTGGGTTCAGTAGGGTTCCGCCCACCTTACGACGCTGGTCGTTGGAGTACCACCACTGGACGAACTGCAGGAAGAAGGCCAGCACCTCGAGCATCTTGAGAACGAGGTAGGTCCACTGATCCTCCCGCGGCGGCTCACTGGGATAGCGAAGCGTGAGGCGGAGGGCGCGGAAGATGGGCGAGTGACTGGAGGCGTACTTGATGAGGTACAGGAATGTGTGCACTGCCTTGGCGGCATGGAAGGCATGAAAGGCACTAAGCAGCCGCTGTTCCCACGCACTGGAGTCCTCGTGCTGGGCGCTGCGACTGCGCAGCTTGCGCTCTACGTACGGCAGAAGGGTCAGCAGTGTGGCGGATGCAAACTGCTGGCGGCGGGTCAGCAGCTCTCCAGTTGCGGTGGCCGTGCGCTGCAGGCCGTAAAAGCTCTCGCCGAAGGAGGAGGCGCGATTGCGCAGGTATAAATACTGCAGTAGCCAGGTAAGCAGAGGCGAGAGCTCCTCCTGGACCCTGAGACTGCCCCAGAGTTTAAAGTCCAGCCGGAGGCCGAAGTAATCGAAGATCTTGCTCAGCGCAGGATAAATCAGATTGTCCAGTGTCTCCGCCGCCGATATCTCGAAGATCGAGGGCACATTTTGCAGGTTTTGGCGCACGTTGGCGGCTTCTGCCATGATCTTGAGCGGTGTTTATGTTTTTAATTCATTAATTGTACAAAAAAAGTAAAATTCAACAGTTGACTGTGCAGTATTGTAAAGCGTCGAAAGTGATTTGATTAATCGGTTATCGAATATGACTGAAAAGTGCAGCAACAAAGCAGTTTTCATTATCATTATCCATAAGATCTTATTTATTAACCTAAAATATAGTTGTTATTTTTAATTTTTAATTGATTTTTACGGGGAGATTTTTGTATAGTATGTATTCAAGTTATGCAGCACTGTTACTGCACTTTTCAAGTTACCCAACACTGACTGGCTGCAAATCTTGCGAATTTTTTTGTTTATTTTTATTTTACCGCCACCTCAAATGTTTTTTCGCTCAAAAACCGCCAAGGAGAACAAATGAGACGATGAAAAACCTTGGCGCCGGCAATCCGGACGAGCTGAACAAGTCATCGCACAGCAAGGTCAGCAAGAAGTCCACCAAGTCGCGCTCCAAGACCGCAAAATTGGAGTTGAGCAGCAGCAAGAGCTCTTCCTCGGCATCCGCCTCCGCCTCTGCCGCCTCCGTATCCGCATCCGGCTCTGCAAATCTGGGTCTGGGTACAGGCACCGGCGTGGGCGTGGCAGTGGGCAGTTTGCCGGCCACGCCGACCCATCTAAATATGGTGACAACACCCACGACACCCACCTCAAGCCTGGTGAACTACAATCTGTTCGACGCCTCGTTTGCAGTGGCAGGCGGTGGGCACGGCGCTGCGGGAATAGCGGCGGGCGAGGCCTCCGGAAACGCCAGTCGAATGGTAAGAGCAGACGGAGTTAAAACCCTGTACTTTCTTTGAATAAATCCAATGAATCCTTTTTTTTTCAGGGCCATCACAAGAGCTACGCAGGCTTCGATCCGCGAAGCATTAAGATCTTCTGGGAGCAGCACGACCAGACGGATGTGGAACTGTCACAAGATGTGTGCGCCCGGTTGGCGGAAGATGCCTCCTACAAAGTCTGGGAACTGATCAATGTAAGCCACCGATTCTCCAAATTGTTTTACAGCTTTCTTCTAATTCCTTTCCCTTGTTTTCTCTTCAGAATGTTAAGATTTATTCACGGCATTCGGGCGGCGTGGTTACCTACGATCTCGTGAACGAGGTTCTCAAAGATGCCAACGTCCCGCCCATGCTGGGCGCCATGGACAGTGAGTGGGATCGCATCGACTACGATGGCAGCTACTACTTCCATTCGGACAAGATCTTCGAGCTTCGCGAGGAGTTCCAAAAGGAGATCAGCCTGGCCATGGCCCAGGATGTTGATTTCCACAGCATTCGGCCTGTGGAGGACAGGCACACGGAGCAGCTGAAGCTGTGCGTCCAGAATTTAGTGACGGCCGCCCTCTTTGCGGACAGCAAGTCTCAGAACGAAGCCATTGCCCACGCCTTCCAGACGCCCCTCATGGGCTCTGTGTATCGCGTCTTGGTTAGCAAAATAGTGCAGCTGCTGGCCTTTAAGCAGCAGGATGCACTGAGTCGTCGCTGCTGGCGTCTGCTTCGTGCCTGCAACTACAATGCGCATGCCAATCACAGTGCCTGCAGGCCAGAGTACTTTCACCTGGCGGAGGTTCTCGTCAGCCAGCTTATGGCTCCTTACGAAACCATCAAGGCGCCGCCGCCTTCAACGTCGCTAGAAGTGCCGCCTCCTGAAACGTCAGAGCTTGGCCAAGAGGCCCCGGTCAAGATGGAGCTGGAGGAGCAGCTCAAGTTGGAGCCAGACCAACTGGAGCAACTGGAGTTCCCTGCCGAGCAGCACAATCAGGAGGAGCACACCACCATATACAGCTTGCAAACAGAGGATGAAGGTGTCAATCCCGAGCCGGAGGAGCCTCAACAGCTCTCCAGCTACTTTGCCAGTCCCGTGAGCAATGCCCTGGTGGATGAGCTCTGCGAAACCATTGGCCAGCTGGCCTCCCAAAGTGGCTACCTGCAGGCAGAGTGCTTATTCCTTATCATGCGTCGCCTTGCCAGATTCTTCGAGGGTCGCGACGTCTGCAGCGAAAGAGGTGTGTGTGTGTCTTTAGCAGATTCGAAACAGCTTTAATTACAGAGTTTCCTTTTTCAGACTTCAAGTACATCAGCAGAGCGGTAAGAGGACTCATTGCCCTGGGCGAGTATGCCTTTCGGGAGTTCATTCCTTACATCTACAAGCTGCGAGTGGAGGAGATTCCCGAGAGCCTGTGGCAGGACTTGGCGCCTGCTGCCATTTTCCTAGGCGGACGGGATGATATCTATCTTTACGAGTGGCTGGAGCATGGATGTGGTGCCGCCGCCCTGCAACCCTTTCTGGTGCATTATGCGCGTAGGTTCTTAAATATTCCGAGAAAGCCGTTCCTTATCTTTGTATCTCTCTTCCAGGAGCCTACGAAAAGATGGTAACGCGACGTTTTGTGCGCGCCAAGGCACCTGCTTACAGAATAGAATCTGTGCCCGGTGTGCGTCGCCTGGAATGGAGCACCTTGGCCGCCGCCATGTGCCATGGTGATGATCCCAGCAAGGCCCTCAAGCCAAAGCCCACTCTCTGCGAGGCCTTTCCCGAGCTTCAGCCACCAAATCTTCAGCTCAACTGCGCTGGCAACATACGCTTCAAGTTTGCCGGCTGTCGACCGATGCTGCTCAAGCCCAAAGCCAAGACTATTTCGGGTATTTCCCTGGACTCCGCCGCGTCTGCCCCAAATGGTGGTGGTGGTGGAGGTGGTGGTGGTGCTGCTGCTCCTACTGCAACGGTTGGCGTCAGTTCCTCTGATATTCTCATTGCCAAACGAAAGCTTTTCAAGCCGCTGACAAATGTGAGAAGATGGCCGCCAACCAGTGGCTATCATTATCTAAGGATCTGATTAATAGGGGAATTAATGGAGGAAACCAGAGGGGATCTCAACAAAAAAACAAGAAATCTAGACTTTATTGCTATTGTCGTCTTTTTGAGAAGAGGGAAGCCTAGTATCTTAAGGAAAACAAAACTTTTTATTGACTTACAGAACAAACAAACAACTAAAAGGCCTCTTCCTGAGTTCCTTGTTGTGGAACCGGCACACCCGCAGCCTTCATCTCGGCCATTATCCGCTTGTTGATAATGTTCCTAATGTTGGCATTCACATTCGGCAGCAAGCCTCCTGTGCGTGCTGCGTGTTCTATCCGCTGGACGACGTCGATCTCGCGTCGCGACGAAATCAGATTAGTGACCAGCGCCTTATCCACACTCCCAACGCGACCGATACGCCCGCAGCGATGGATATAATCGGAGACGTGCAGGGGAAAGTCAAAGTTGATGACATGCCGGGCCCGGGTGGTGTCCAGGCCACGACTGCCCACGTCCGTGGTGGAGAGCACGTCACAGCTACCGTTCTGAAACTGCTCGAAGCGACCAAGGCGGATCTTCATCAGCATATCGCCGTTCAGGTTGAGGCAGTTGACGCCACTGTTGTTGAGGAAGATGGAAACGTAGTCGCTGGTGGCCGACTTGTTGCTAAACAGGATCAGGGGTCGTCGCTTGGCCAGATCTTGCTTGACGAGCGACAGCAAAGTGGCAGGCCGATCCGCTTTGGACAAGCGCAAGAATTTCTGCGTGACGTGCGGCATCAGGCGGTGCAGGTGCGGACTTACCACCTCACGGATGGTGTCCACATCGATAACCTTGTGCAATATTTCCCTGGTATTTGTGGGCATCGTAGCAGAGGCCAGGATAAGCTGGGTACCGGCATCTGGCTTGTGAACCAAGTGGAACTATTGAGCGAAAAGAGGAGGTTATGCCAGCTTGCCAGCTTGAAGAGTGTTTCAAGTACTCACGGGAAACCGCCTGAGGAAGTAGGTGAGCTTGTCCGTAAAGGTATCATCGAGCAGTGTGTCCGCTTCGTCGAGGACCAGGTGGCGTACCTGCTCCATCCTGTAGATGCCAGTAGTAACCAACTTGCTAAGTGCTCCCAGAGTAGCCACCAACACGTCCACCTCCTCGAACTGAGGACTCATCATCAGCTGCTTGGTGTTGCCACCCAGGAGGGATCTCACCTTGAGATCCGTGCCCTGGGTGAGCTTCTCGGCAACCGCGGCTATCTGTGTGGCCAACTCCCGGCCCGGTGTCAGGATCAGAGCTCGGGGCGTGTTGAGTCTGCGTTCGGGCACCTCTCGCTGGAGCAGCAGCCTGTCCAGAATGGGCAGCAAATACGTAAGGGTCTTGCCGCATCCAGTCTCGGCAGCAATCAAGCAGTGATCGCCCTCATGGACAATGGGCAGGCCCTGAACCTGAATGCCAGTCAGTTGTCGGATTCCCAGCAGTTCCCCTTGCAGATTTTCCAGAAGCTGTGGATTTATCTTTATCGCAGAGTTCTCCAGAAATGCCTCCACGCTCTGCATTTCCCGCTGCAATTCCTCTGCCCCGACGCTGGCATTCAGGATGAAGTAGTCGCCCTTGGACTTGTGATGCAGCCAGCCGCTGGAGGCCAGTGCCAGGCTCCCAAACTTGGCATCTGCTCGCTCGTGTTGGATTAAATTGAACTGCGTTCGCCGACACGAGACTAGGGGATTCTCCGGCTGCTTATTTCTGGACTTTTCACGCGTCCTCGAGGGCTGAGGCTTCGCCTTGGTTGACGCTGCGGTGGCATAGTTTGTGATTTGTCTGGGGGTTTGCACCCGCAGCACGAGGGATAAGTTTAACATTCTTGAAAATCCGGATTATCCAATGTTTTTATTTCACATGCCGGCGAAATAGAGATGACAATTGTAACGATAACACGCGTTCATCGACCCAGCAGGAAAAGAATCGATAAATATCCGCAAATGATATTAAATACGGACGAAGAATCGGAATTTCCGCATTAGGTTCGGTATATGCTCAAAAACTGAGTCTGAAATCGAAAGTTGTCCGCCTGAAATCCGCAAAACTATCATTTGTAATATTATAAACGAAGTTTTTGTCTTCTGGAAAGTTCTGTTCCATCTCTAAACGAAACATATCGAACAATGGTGCCCAAGTAGCGGAAAATTCAAATACTTTAGACATATTTCCAATCAAATATATCATTTATAATGTTTTTATACGTATTTAACTTCACTTTGATAAATAATTAAGTAAATTATTTCAAATTATATACATAAACTTAAGTTTTAACACAAAAATTCATCATCCAAATCAAAATTTTAATCAAAATTTTGCCTTTTTCGAAATATTTCAAGATAATGATGTGCCAGCCTTTAGTTAAACTAAATTACTCAAGTTTTCACATATATACCATCCCGTCTCAATGGGAAAAGCTCCACATTTTCAGTTTTCCATGAAAGTTGCACTGCAGTTGTTCCGACAAAACTCTTCTTCGCTGACAAAACTTGCCACAACGAAGGAGCTGTGGGGAATGTCTTTTATCTCAAGAGCTCCACCGTGGCTTCAAAGAGTTTTTAATTTCTGCAACGTTTTGTGCAAACTGTTGTTGGGGGACGCCGACGCACAGTTTTTAATTTGTTTTAAGTAATTTGTGCACATTTGTGCGAATTTTTATCGCGGTCACAAAAGTTTGTCCTTTGTGCTGCGACCTGACATTGCAGCTTCCTTTCTGCCGAATCTTGGTTCTTGTTGGCGCGGTTGTAATGATGACTTTATGACTTTATTTACGTGCAATAAAGAAGCCATTCCATCGGGCCACTACTTCCGAATATAAATGCGATGCAGGTTAATTTATTCGCTCCGAGCTCCTGCTTTCCTTCATTTCCATTATTTCAAGGGGGAACACGGGAGGGAGCTCTGTCTGAATTCAAAATGCGCCTGGGACTCGACCTCCAAATATGCTAAATCCCAGGAATACTACTGAGCTGCTGCTGCTGTCCTCTCCAGAAACCGGGAGGCGTGTCACACTCGGCGCTCTGTGTGTTAACATACACACACATGTGCCTCGGTGGTCTCTGCCCAGTGCCTGACGCATGTCTTGCCCCAAAAACTGTGCTTGGAATTTGCATTTCAATGATTAAAGTGTTAAAATGCCGGCCGTCAGCCGACACATGCGGCGGCGTGTATATCCATCCGGGGATCCATCCCCTTCCATCCCTCACCTTCCCTCATTGTAGAGTTCCTAATGGCTTTATAAAGCGAACACCTCAAGCAAAATGCGATTTTAATATTCTCTCATATATTCCTTTGCCTCGGCACATGGTGTGAAAAACTTGTAAAATGTTGACTTTCCTTCTGCAGGATATTTGCATATTCTTAAATTCTGAAAGGAAATTTATTCTAGTTTAAGTAAACTACATTTTTAGCCCAGGAATGTCTAGTTTTATCCCGGAAAAATACTCAAGGATAAGAAAAGCAAAGAAATTTACTTGAAAAATTCAATTTCAAGGGAAAATAAATAACTTCAAGATAACTTTATCTTAATATTATTAAATTAAATATTAATCGCCATGTCCAAAACTTTTATACTTCAAATATCCTTGGACTGTGTGCGTGACTCCTTGTATCCTTTTCAAGCCACCAAGACAGGTAGAGAGTTGTCCGAATTTGGGATTTTATGGTAAAAGAGTCGCGTGTCCTTCCGCAGCTAATTAGATAAATCACTCTTTCGCTCTCTAATTGCTGCTCCATTCCGGCTGATAAGCAAGGCCATAAAAAGGACCTAACAAAGGACACTTGGGCGGTGCGTGTGTGCCTGTTTAATTGAAATCCTCGCGTAAATTGGTCAAGTGGTGGATGCTGATGCGTTTCGAGTGCAGCAGCCACGGTGTTCACTGGCTGCCGGCGACAGGCCTGTCACTTGATGTGACAGCTGGTGGTGGACATTCCGCGGATTTGCGGGATTAGTGGTGTGGGCGGGGAGAGGGCGTGGCGTGGCGTGGTGTGGCGTCGTGTGGCGGTGCTATGCGTCAGCCGCAGTGCGTGAAATGCATTTAAATTTTGCGTTTTGCACACTTGTCGCCTCAAATTACAGCGCATTTGTTGTCGAGTGGCGAACACGCTTTGTGCCAGCTTTGTTGCCTGCATTTTGGCATATAGCCACAGCAGCGGTGGGTTGAAGATTTCCAATTAATTTTATTACAAAAAAATTCAAGGGGAAATTTGTGTGTAACAGGGAGGACCTTAGGGATGCATGCCCAATTAAGGAATAGGTAAGCAAGAGATTCATGTAACTTATTAATCATATTTTGTATTTTAGAAATATGATTACGGTAAATATCATTTATAAATAGCATTACAAAAATAATTTAAAATAAATGTAAAACTAAAATAAATTAAAAAAAAATTAAAATTACAAATTAAAATATTATTCCCAAATTTCCCAATGATCTCTTAGGAAAATATTCCTAAGAAGCGCTGACAAATTTATCTAATTATCAAAATTCGTTGGCTTTTAGGCCATTTTAAGCTCTCTTTTCTTAATAATTAATTTTATTTAAAAAGGTGCTAGCATTGTAACCTTAGCCGTAGGCACTCAACCGTGCCAGGCGAGCTTGTGGTGCTCGAAACGCTGGAAATGCGCTTGAAGCACGCATTAGAGACAATGCAGGGAAGCATATAGCATCCGAGAATACATGCGACTGCATACAGCATATAGCCATCGCTATACTAGCATATATATGTATATATAGAACCGATTTTTGCGGATTAACACTGCACACGCAGATGAAATGTAAGTAGGACTTGGCAGGGGACTGCCAGACAATTGGTATTCACAAGCAGTCCTTCCAGCTACACATGTAAGCCGGCGTTCAAGATGCTCCAACCAACCAACCATCATCTCCTCCAGTTACTCCCTCTCCAGAGTCCGGATTCGAATCCGGGTGTATTTGTGTGTGTGTGTGTGCCCCCCCGAAGCCTTTTGTGTTTACCTAAGCTTTGGGCGAAGGCGAAGGAGAGAGGAATAATATGAAGGGGAAGGAGGATCCTGAACAACAAAAAACAAACACACGCACGCAGAGGAGGAGACGGAAGCCCATCCTGCCGGGGTTAGTTTACCGATGCGGCTTTTACGGGCTTAACATATTAATTAAACTTGAAGTGGAAACACGAAACCCAGGGCGGGCAGGGTCAACTTTAAATTAAGTTTTAATCTGTTGCTCATATTTAAACAGCCAGCAGGTTGTTGTGATGAGAATGCACTGGAAAACCAATGAAAAAGAATAATAATAAAAGCAAATATTAGGGAAATGTATCTTAAATTTTGCTATTTGAGAAAAAACCTTTTAGAAACTCCTGAGAAATGTTTGTTTTTCAATGAAACTTATAACTTTTAAATTAAAACCTATTATAAAAACCTGAAATATGTTTGTTTTTCAATGAAACTTATAACTTTTAAATTAAATTATTATTTAAAATTTAATTCTTGTTCTTTCATCGCTCTCAATTTTCATTTTCCAGTGTAGGCAACCTGCGTGTATGTCCTGCGTTGTAAATCCAGTATCTCCGGCTCTGCATCACTAATTGAAATTGGTCAAATTGGCTAAAGTCCGGCGAGGACTACTGACGAAATGACAGGCGACAAGTGACTGGCAAGCAACGACATTGGGCTCTCAACGGAGAAAGTTGTGTTACTTGTGGCTTCTCTAATGCAGTCAACTTGGATGCCGTTCGTGTCCACTAGAAGTCTCATAACTCTTCTCGCCAGGCCCAATCTCAAATCCCAGTCACATGTGCGACGTGGCCAGGTGTGTGCGATGACTCCTTTGCTTCTCCGCTCCTCCTCCTGGCAGATTGACAGCTTAATAAATTAAAATGCATTAAGTGGCTGGCGTAGATTTGCGGCGGCCATAAATCTTTCACTCTTTCCGCTTCCCGGAAAGCTAGGCGGAGAAGCTGAGCTGAACGGCTGAACGGCTGAACGGAGCTCTGGCTTTGGTCTTAAATATTATATTGTAATTCAAATATTTATGGCCATCAGCGTAAATAAAACTGTCTACTAAACATGGGCCCCGTGTCGGTGGTTCTGCTGGAGCCGGGGGAGACGGTGATGTATGTGGCTCAGGTGAGCGCAGCCACCTGTCTTGGAGGGAGGAGCTCCTTCTCCTTCTCCTTGCCAACCTTTAAGCTTGCAGGGCAACAAATTCTCACGCGCCGAGAGCCCATTGACACGGGCTGCTAAGCTGTTGATGGCGGCCGCCTCTGGGAGCTCTCTGACGACGACCTTTGCCCGCCAGCTGCCTAGGAAGCGGCCTAACCTCCTCCTCCGTGGGATTCCCCTCAAAAACATGCAAAATAGCTTCGTTTTCAAGAGCGCGCGCTGCATATTTGTCACGGAAACGGAAAGAAGGTACGAAGGATAATAGATTGAATTCTGGTTGGGATTTGGGGCCAAATAAAAAACAGAGGCAATACATTTAAATAAAGGAGAAGTTTCTGGAAGAAGATTTATCAACAAAAGTTTTAGAGATATTTGAATTATTTTCTGAAGTGTTTTTAAATGAGTTCAGCCTTATTAAGAGCCTCAGGTAACCATAGAATCCTTTGAAAATCAAAAATATTGCCTTAAATTTAACAAGTTATCCTTTTCGGAGTTCGTTACTTCACTTCTGAGGACTGACAAGGGCCTTATTTGATTTCCTATCCACGAAATGGCGGCTCTCAAGACAAGTCTCGCTGAAGGCACTTGATTTCTTGCCGTGCAGGGCAATGGACAGCCATAAATAAACAAACCTCATACTGATATAAGGACGAACGAGGAGCAGGAGCAGGAGCAGAAGAAGAAGAAGAAGGCCGGGAATCGACAAATCATAATAATCATGGCCATTCGCATTCGCATTGCCTACTTTTGAGCGGCCAGCGGTGTGTCCTATGTATGTCCTTTCCCATTCGCTCTGCCTCCGCTTCAATAAATTGTCTGTTATCATTTTCATGTTTTCGCATTGACAACGGTTGGGGTTTCGGGGCTTCAGGGCTTCGGGGCTTTCGGAGACTTGAGGTCGTCCGGGTCGCCGGGGCGTATGAGCAACGTCAACGTTTGAATCGCAAAGCGGCTTGCAGGATGCCAGCCTCAGCTTCAGCTCCAGCTCCTGCGTAGGCGTGGGATTCCGAGACCGTGCTGAGCCTAATTTGCCGGAAATAAATGTGCAGCGATGTGTGCGGACTTAGGAAGCCAAAAGCAGGCACAGCCCAGAGTCTTCTTTCGCGTCTAGCGAGAACCTCGAGGACTGCCCCGAACCCATGGCCATGCACTACCATCGTCGAAGCCCTTCGAGAAATGCGAGAGTGCTGCGTGTTATTATTATTGAAGCGCCAGGAAATTCGAAACTTGTCAGCCAGTTTGCCGGAAGAGCCAATAACCGAGAAGGGGCTAAAAGGGAAAAAGCACTGAAGGCCAGCATGTCGAGAGTGAAGGTAGGGAAAACCTACCTCGCGGCAAATCTAATACCATTCGGTTGCATTCATCGGAAGGGAGGAGTAAATTGAATGAAAATTAATGTTTAAAGCCTCGAAGTTGCAAAAAAAAAAAAAAAAATAAAACTAATTCACTGAACACGTCAAGACCTATTACGTGGCCAAGATTTCTTAAAACAAATCTAAAAACTAAAACGGAAAAAAACGAAAAAATAATTTAAAGTATTGAGAATATAGGAAATCTATAAATAATTCAAGAAATAAAAATAAACTTATGTTAAAATATATCAAGTAAAAATTAATAGCAAGGAAGAGAAAAATAAGAAGGAGACAAATGACAAATGGCTAAGATTTCTCAAATCAAATCAAACTATCCATAATATCGATTACTTAAATCGTGAAATACTCTATAATAATGGATAAGAAAAGTAAAAGTATGTAAACACATTTTAAATAAAAATTAATACCAAGGAAAAGGAGATTGAGGAAAAATATGAAAAAAGAAAAGAAAAATGGCTAAGATTTCTCAAATCCAATCTAACGATCGATAATATCGACTGCCTAACAACTCGTGAAATACTCGATAATAATGTATAATAAAAGTATGTAAAAACCTTTTAAATAAAAATGAAAAACAAGCAAAACAAGACTAAAGAGCAAAAACCGATAAAAGGAAGAGTAAAAAAATAACGGGTGAAGTTTTTTTTTAAGAGTTCCAAAATGGTTTTATTCGAGCAAAAAAAAAAATGTGAAAACAATGAAGAGTATGAAGTAGATAGTATTTCGACAGGCTAATTTTCTCTTTGCTCTAACAAATACATATAAAAAATAAATGGACAAAATAAAAGTCAAATAAAAATAAGAATGGTTAAAGAAGAATTCAGATGCATCTAAATTGTAAAAATGAAAATAAATAAGACGGATAAAGATTAATAAATGTTTAAAGAGAATAAATACCTCCTTTCTCATTTCTTCAAAAACTGTAATTAATTCAATAGAGTGCGCAGTATAGATATTTTTTCAGGCTCCAAAAAGGACTAATAACATTAAAGCAAAGTAAAAAAATCATAAAGTAAGATTAATAAATTAAATTAAAGTAAAACAAAAATTATTCACCATTTCCTAAAATTTCATCAAGATAATTGAGTTGCCACGAACTGTGGGCACATATTAGACGAGCCACAGAATGGGGTCATGTCTTATACGAAGAAAAAAAATTTAATAACAAATAAAGAAATTAAAAAAGAAAATAAAATTAAAAAGAAAATAAAGTAGTCAAAAAATAAAAACCAGTGTTCGCTGCGAAGGCAGCTCACCGAATGAGAAATAAATATTCCTGCAACTCGAACCTAGACTTGTCGGAATATCGATACAAATATCGAAGTGTTGCATTTTAGATTTATTTTTTCAGTATCGATAGTCTGGGCACTAATGATGTATCGTAATTTGATATATCGATATATATTTGAGAAATTACTCAAATGTTTTGGTATTTTATAGGAGATTTTCATCATAAGTACAATTTTTTGATTGCAAAATTATATTCTTCATACATATTTTAAATGGGAAGTTTTAGCTGCCTTTTTTTTCTATTTAAATAATTTTTTAAGATTTACACGCAAGGGCGAAATTCACTTAAAAGCAAAGTTCATTCAGACTTTTGTCTTTTAATTATTTATTTTAATTCCCTCAACTTTCTCAATCAATATACATACATCAATGTATGTTCAAGAGAAATATATGTAGAAAGTTCATGCAGAATAGTTGGAATTTAAGGACGTGGACTGCTGCTGAAAAGACTGTGTGAAATATTGATTCGTTTCCCAAAGCTTTTACAGAAAACCCAGCCTTTAAATGGACTTCCGTTTGTCCCTTTAAGTTGCTTCTTTTGTTAAATCTCCGCCGGGGCCATTAACGGAGTGAGTCCTGGTCATGGTTTTCTGCAGAGCTTAAAGATTCAGAATAAACGGAAGCAGGATAAGGAGGAGCTCCTCCCTCCCTCCAGCAGAGTGTAATGGCTGGGCTGCTGTTTGTCGTTCACTGAAAAGTCCGCGACATCGATAGTTGTGCCGGGGTAGAGCTCAGCAGCCGCCGAGGAGGAGGATTGAAAGCCATTAGCGGGCTTGCCCAGATTTGCGCTTCCGATGGGTAGCATCAAGGCATCACTTTCGCTCAGACCACCACCTTGCCCTGCCTCGCCTCATCATCAATTGTTTCGTTCGGAGTGGCGCTTGTCGTCAATCAATCAGCAGCTCCCGGCTCTTGGCTCTCGGCACCTGGCTTTCCCGGAGACTGGAGACTGGAGACTTCCCCTCCGGCTCTTTGCATAATTAAAAAAGTATGCGTTATGTCGTTTACCTGACGTTTATTTCGGCATCGTCGGCGGAGGAGCCGCATCAGCAATCCCGACAGGGAATTTAAATTACAAAGGCTTCCAGCCAGGCGCTGAGCAAGCAATACTCCGCCACACCTGACACCAGGATGGATTTACTTATGTACCTGTAGCTGTAGCCCCCAGTCCGTCTTGTCCCCGATATACCACGCTTGGAAGGCAGATTCAATTAAGTTGATGAAACGACAATTGTCAGGCAGCGGCAGACAGCCAGAGATGTTCGGTTTTGATAGGTGATATTGATATTGGGAAGGAACTGATATTATTTAAACAATATTTAACAATTAAAAGTATTTTCTAACAGATGAGACAAGCGAATAAATAGCTCATAAAACATAATAATCCCATATTTCGATCGAAAGCTCTGATAACTTTACTTGGTTTGCTGTTTAATTTACAAAATTATTTAGGCTTTCAGCTTGAAAATAAATCAAAAAGCCAGAGCATCTCTGTTTCGAGCAGTGTCCGGAGGAAGAGCAGCTGTATGGACGTGGTAATAAAATCACATTTTGTACATCCCGACGACGTCTCCATCCGTTGTCCATCATCGGGGCATTTCCATTTAAATACGTCGCTGTCAATTAAGCGACACTAGGAGGAGACTGAGGAGGAGCAGGAGCAGGAGCAGGAGCAGCAGCAGAAGGAGCGGGTGGATGATGCAGTGATTGCAGCAGTCACACAGAGTTAACTCAATTATGAGCATCGATGGACACATAACGAGCGTTGGATGAGGGACACGTGTAGAGAGACGGGTTATTATTATTACCCCCAGAGTATGCCCGATTTAATTCCATTCAATTGAATGTTGAAGATTGCATCAGCATCCTTTTGAGCAGAGTGCTGGGTGCTGGCCAACTAATTGCACGGCAGCATCACAGTTACAGCCACAGTCACAGAGAGCCAGAGTCGCAATTTAATCGAATCGAATTCGCATCGTTGGCAAATTGAATAAGTGAATGATTTGCCTCGACACTTAAAGCAGCCTTCCTGTGGCTCTGCCTCCTTCTGGCGCTCCTCCTTCTGGCCAATTAGTCAATCGGCAGGAGGCAACAATCGTGATTCCCGTCGAGAGCAAACAAAGCGAAACCAATTAAACAAAACGGAGAAACAAAACCAAAGTCAAAGATCCCCCCCATTATGATGATAGCGTAACAGGACTGGACCAAGTTTTGAGACGGGTAATACCTTTGGGGAAAGACCTTTTTTAATTATTTTCCTAGCTTCTTTTAAATTTAATTTAAGAATGAAATAAAAACTTTTATTAATCTGGAATAATCTGAAATAGAGGTACCCCTCGTTTGTATACCCTTGCTGTTTGCAAAAACATAATTTTATATCAATCGATTTCGGTTAAATGAAAAAATCAAATGTACATTTTATATTCACAGTTTTAAATTGTTTTATAAATTTACAGATCGTTCGTAAGACCCTTATACGGTATATAAATATATATATAATATAATATATAACATTTAAAAACAATGCCTTAATCAATGGGTATATTTTTTTGTGTATACGACCTCTATTTCTAAGCAAACATACCTTTGCCGTCGTCTTTATATACATATGTATATGGTACATAGCTCTTATCAATCTCAGCTAAAGCCGGATGCCTCTTCGAAAGTCTTTGAACAATTCCGAAATCAGTTTACCAGAGACTTTCGCCTAAAACGGTATTCAACTCTTTCCCAATTTAAGGATGAACAAATTCGGGATCTTCTTTCTTTCGGCACTGGCTGTCTGCGCATTGTGGCCTAGATCCTTGGCGGAGGTTCGGCACTCCGACTATGTGTGCATAATTGATAAGCCGGATACTAACACTTGTCATGCTGATAACGAAACCAACGCGAAGCTGTCCCGATTGGACAAGAAAATAGAAGAGGTGCAAGCTAAGCTGGAAGTTAAGCTGGAAGAAAGTTTGCTTACGGTACAGAAGAAGCTTGAAACCCAACTTCAGGCGATTCAAAGCAAAATGGAAAATCAACTGCAGGCAGTGTCGGAAATGATACTTGCTGCCAAGGTTGAAATCCCGGAGTTTGTTCGGATCGCACCATCAGGCTTCGAGCGAATTGGTAGCAGATACTTTAAAATAGTAGACGATGATCAGGTGAATTGGGATACAGCTGTGAAAAAGTGTCGCGAAATGGGAGGATATTTGGCCTCCTTTCAGAACGCAGAAGAATTTCGCAATGTTACAAAAAAACTTAGAAACGATCACTTCTACTGGCTGGGCATAAATGATCGGGATACTGAGGGACACTATGTATCCGTGGCTTCGAAAAAGCCAGCACAATATTTAACGGATCAAAATGAAGTCGAGCATCACGAAACAAGGTGCGTAATAATCTATAAAGGCCGAATGTGGCTTGCGAGATGTGATAAATTGTATTATTTTATTTGCCAGGCAGATAATGAAACTTAGCAAAATCCGCTTTGATTGTTTTCAATAAAGTAACATTTGTAAATAATAACAAATTTAGATTATTTATTGAAAAAAAAGGGTATTCATATTTTCTGCCATATTTATTTGAATAACGTTTGACATTGATCAACTGGGCTTTGGTTTTAATGAATTAAAAAACAGAAAATGACTAGAAATTTTGGAAATTCGAATACATTTGATAATAATTGAAATAATACAACACAAATTAGCAACAACGAGCAATCAGAATGTGCTCAGAGTTAGAAATAGCTCTTATCAATTCCAACTAAGATCGGATGTCTCTCCGAAATCCATCGCGGGATTTTGGGAATCTTTTGATAAGACACTATCACCTTCACTGTGGAACTTTTGTGCTTAATACGTCTCTTAGCTACACTTTTTCGGCTAATAAATAAATAATAAAATAGAGAAATATTCTAATAAATAAATTTGTAATAATTTTTGGATAATATATAAATAATAAAAAATTAAATAAATGCTCCTTAAAACCTCCAAATAAAATAATTTAATAAATAATAAATCCACCCTATATTTCTCTCGCTGTTAACCCCTGCTTCATCCGGTGGGCCTGGCGGCATCCGGCGTAATTAGTGCACTCGGCGGAGGTGCAGTGCAGCCGCTCACTTGACCGTTATCCTTTGTGCGAGTCCTGCGACTCCGCTCTCTGTTTTTCTGGGGATTTTCTCGAGTGCGTTTCTCTGTTTTTGCGCTCTGTGGCTCTTTCCCTGCTTTTCGCCTTTGTTGATTCTTTTAAATTTCGCCTTTCAATTATTTTATGCAAATAAGCAGCAAGCGGAGAATGCGGCGAGAAGAGCAGATTATGCCAGCTTGACGGGATTCCCAGCGTTTTTCCCACCCCGGCTTCAGGTTTTGCTCCAAACTCCACCTCCACCTCCCTCTTCCGCTCCTTTATCCTGCATCCCTAATTCTCCAGTTCTGCTTTATCCCCAGCGAGGCGAAGCGAAAGAAATCCGCGCGCTTGCCAAAATGAATTGTTTGGCATTGTATTGCCAAGTCTGTCCGTCCGCCCTTCTCAAGTCTCGCGGACACGGACTTGGGGGCCCGGTAATCATCTTAAGTTGCTCCGAAATGGGTTTGTTCATTTCGAGTGTTTTCGAACACACAACTTCAGAAGGAGAGGAACTAAGCGATTTGGCCGTTGTCCGTTTTTCCTTTTTTTTGCTTAATTGGAGCTCCTCGGGGGAGTCGTTCTCCGTTTTCCAATTGCTGGTGCCCCCCTCTGCTTTACTCAGTTTTCCATTTCGAAGGCCATTCATTCATTAAGCCATTTCCTGGCCGTGTTTGATTTTCCCCCAGGAACCCAGCCAGGATTAAGCTATCAAGAATAAATATTCCCTGCGGTTCTTAAAGTCTCATCACAAATTCATGTAATTATTGAGTAATTTAACTCGCTTATGATTGGCACTGATTTTCAATTTTTCATTGATTTTCCCCTAGCTTTCGTTAATTAATCAATTAAATTGGCTTACCCTTTGCCACCTCAAAATTATCAATTCTCCCAGGGATAGATTTCATTGAAATATTTATGAATTTAATTGGAATTATCATTGCAAAGCGAATATTTCGTTGATGTCAAAGCCAGATGTGTACCTTTCGAAGGACATTTCCTTCAAAGGTGTACGTTCCTTGCTCCTTCCTCCTCGTGTGTGTGTGTGTGTGTGTGTGAGAGAAAGGAAAATAATTGAGATGTCGGCAGGAAATGTAAGTGGACTTTTATTGACTGTTTTGCTGCCTCGCTGGATGACTGAATGGCCGCAGGGACAAGGTCTTCTTCGTGTTCTCCTTCTACCCTTTTTTCTTTCTTTCATTCCTTTCTGCATCCTTTCTTCCACGATATCCTTGCTAGATATATACATATATATCTCATTGCGGCCACAACTCAAATGGCGTGTGCATCTCCTCGCCTTTGTCTTCGATTGGAAGGTGAAAAATGCGCTGCTTGCAGACGAAGAAAAAAATCGATACATTGACTTTGGCCCCCTTTTTTAAGCCACAATTCACCTGGCTATGTGGGTCCCTGATTGGGTTAGTGTCCTGGCTCTTTAAGATTGGCCTCTTAGCGCCGCACGTACACATTTTATGCTAATAACAATAGCAGCAGCACGCGAAAGCGATAGTTTTTAAGGTTTACCGACCTTTAGGTACCTCTTGTAAATAATTCTAAAGATTTGGCACTGATTTGTAATTGATTTAAATTTTTTAAAGCCAAAAAGTCAGTTTTGAAAAGGTTTTTTGCTTTGTTTTTGAATTCTACCGGCTTTTTCTTGAAGGTAAAAAGGGTATTTAAAGCCTCACATTCACCTGGGGGTAAGCTTCCTCTCCTCTTTTTCCGGAATGGTCTCTGGTTCCCGGGGCATCTGCAATGGGTAACTGAAACCCGCAATTGCCATTTTACCTGCCATCGACGTTCTCGCAATTCCCCTCTTTCCCTGTCATGTCCTTTGCCTCGCACATCCCACCACCTGGCATCCACCTTGAGGGTCCTTAAGCATCGTCGAGTGGCACAGGAGAGCTGGAGAGCCCTGGCGAGATTGTGTTGCGGTTAAATTGCGTCAAACATATTTGACATTTTATTATAGCAACGCAATATCGCCTGATATTACTGGCCCCCCCCCCCCCCCCCCCCT
>VNJQ01003115.1:0-41974 GCA_008042515.1 Drosophila truncata | reverse complement strand
GCCCTTTTTGAAGCGTTGTTCGTTTCGCAAGAACTGAGGCAAGGACCTGAAGGATCAGGAATGTGCCAAACCAGACCTAACGTGATCGGTGTCGCAAAAGGGTAGCGTCACAATGTATTGGCCATTTTTTTCGTGGATTCGATGAAAATATTTCCACAAGCAGAATAAGTTTTGTTGGCACCTTCTCCACCTCCCAGAACTTTGTGAGGAGTTTGTCCAACGAGTCCTCTATCAAACAGAAAACCCGCGTTGAAAATAGTCTCCTGACCAAGAAGAAAGCCGCAAATGTTGGGCTTAAACCCAGGGAAACAGAGGGAAGGATGTCGGCTCTGATCAAGGCATCAATCTGAGAGCTTAAAAAGAACTTAGGATCCACTAAGGGGAAGTTGAAACAGATCTCGCGGAACCGTGTAGAATGTACGTGTACCTGGGGAAGGACATAAGCTGTAGTCTCTAACTGCAGCCCTGTAAAGCGCTCCAATAGAAAAGTGACACAGCTTCTTGGATTGAACAGCAACAATCTTATAAAGTCCAGAGACTGGGACCTGGAACGTTCTGAATAAAAGTTTAATGAGGTAAAAGGTTGCTTCAGAGCCTGAGTCGATCAGTGCGCGAGTTATCAATAAGTAGGTTCTTGGAAATGTCCCCGGGTAATTCCCGATCAGAAGAAATACAAGTAGTTGACGATTTCAAGTGGAAAATCAGAATGAATTCTTTATTTTATCATTCTTGGCTTGAAGCTTAGTGTTTACGTACAATGTGCTGACCTAGCGGAACGGAACTGTAATTGGACCGGATGCATATATATGGCTTGGACTCAGCAGCGGCCTTAATGTTTTGTTTGTGTGGCTTAGTTGCCAATAAATGTTTGGCTTAGCTGCTGCCCAACCGTATGGGCTTTGGTGGGGGACCGCCTAGGGAATGTGCTGAGGCGGTATCTTTAACTACTGCCAAACCGTAGGGGCTTCGGTGGGAGACCGCCGAGGGAATGTGCCGAGGCGGTAACTCGCGCATTACAGTTTAGTCCAGTCCAGTCCAGTAGCTAGTAGCTACTTGGGAGTCGGGTGGTCGCCTCGACTTTCTTCCTTCTTACGAAGTTTATGATGGGAGATACTTTTCTCCGTTGTTATGTCGTAAGTCAGAGGTTGGTGGTCTCTGAAGATCCGAATCTCCTGAATGCCGTATAGGTAGTTCTGCAGTTTGCCTATGGCCCAAACTATTGCCAACAATTCTCTTTCGTTAGTGGCGTAGTTTAGTTCGCATTTTTTTAAGCGTACGAGAGATTATAGTAATGGGTCTTTTGTTTTGGGACAATACTGCGCCTTTTTTACTGGCTGGGGCATCGGTGGTTGGCTCAAATGGTAACTTAAAATCGGGGTATGTCAAGATGACATCCTCTGATGCCAAGATATAAAGAAGGTGGTCAAACGCGTTGCGTAGGTTTCATCAAACATAATAGGAACTTTTTTCGTGAGACCTGAGGCTAAAGTGATTTTTTGATTCGGGGAACAATTGTATTGCCCTGACTTTTTCAGGGTCTGTTTTTGTTTCCCCTCTATTGACTTTGAAGCCTAAAAATTCTACGCTTTCTTTAAAGAATTTAGTCTATTCCCGTGTCACCTTCATGTTGACATCGAGTAATCCCATAAGCACCATGTCGATGTTTTTAACATGTTCCGTTTTGTTTTCGGAAAATATTATAACGTCATCAACGTACACGTAACATATTTTGCCTATTTCTTCTCGCAGCACATCATCGATGGCTCTTTGGAATATGCTACCTGCGTTTTTTAATCCAAAAGGTAGTCGGCAAAATTCAAATTTCCCTCCATTAACTGAGAAGCAGGTTTTTTCCCGATCTTTCTCGGCCAGGTATATCTGATGATATCCTGATTTCAAGTCCAGGGTAGTGAAGAATTTGGCTTTTCCCAAGTTCGCTAGAATCATGAGTATGCTTGGCATGGGGTAGCGATCGGCAATAGTTTGCTCGTTCAGCTTCCTAAAGTCGATTACTGTTGCCATTATATGTAGTACGGGGATCTGGAAGGCCTAATAATGTCGTTGCTCAGCAGTTCCTTGATTTCTTTGTTAACAAAGTCTGCTACTCCCATAGGGTAGGGGTATAATCTGGAGTAGACGGGTTCGACACTCTTAGTTCCAATGATGCCAATGACAGAGTTTTTGAAGGTGAGCGCCTCATTAAAGGTCGAGAACACCTTTATTCTTTTCAGACCTTTTTGAATTCGGCTTTCGCCGAATTTGTAAAATTCACGTTCTCGCAATCAAATAATTTGAAATTGTCCGTGAGGTTTGCGTATTTTATTACACAGTTGCTAAGGTCCAATGCTACCCCTGCTTGCGTTAGCGAGTTAAAGCCAATTATTATTATTTTTTTTTTTTTAATAGACGGTGATGCACTACGGTCAGTACACTCAAGTGGCCCTTATGAAACCAGGCACGAATGTGCTTAGCGAATTTAACAAAAAGAATGGGGCGTTTAGCCCAAAAATGAGCAGTATGCATTTGTGCTTGACGTCACTGGAGCCGTGAATATAGCTCACAGTGAAGGGTCTTAATGTAATTTTTTGCCGCCCCCGTGTCGATAATTATTTTTAATGTTCTGTTAGCCAACCGTCGCTCGATGAACGTCAGTCGCGAGCGTTCCCTAAAAAATGTAGGAGTTCCTTAAATTCGTCCGAGTCATTATCTTCCTCAATGCTGGCGACTTCCGCCTCAGCTGTGGCGATGTACCCTGCCTCATCCTGCTCGTGTGCTTTGGTTATGAGGTTGTCCTCTTGTGGCTTATTTTGGCCTTGCTGGGAATGAAGTCTGGATTTTTATCCTCACTTTTCTATTGCTTTCCCTGAAATTATTACTACGCCTGTTGCCTTCGTTAACAAGGGACTTGTCTTCTATGGCTTTCGCGTAAGATGCCGCAAATGTACTTCTTTCAATACTGTTTTCGGTCTCCCGTGCTAGCGCTAGCGCGGCCAGGAGGTCTTCTAGCTGTGCTGGTAGCACCAGTGATTTAAGCGGTCTTTTAAGCCCTAACCTTCTTATTCAGGATGGTTGCCGTGTCCGTACTATGTGACATGACTATTTTGTTCGTGACGAGCGAGAGTTTCCTATCGAATTCGTCATAGTATGCCATAAGGTCGGCATCACCTTGTCGAACCATTTCCAGATGCTGATGTAGTTTTGTCCGCATATGGTGTTATGGGACGTGAGGAGCGCTTGCGCCTTACCGAAAATTTTGTTTTTTAATAATAAATACCGTCGTATCCCTTGAATACTTCATTCGCATCTGATGCGGCCTCCCTCCACGACATTAAAAGTTGACAGCGTTTTCACGATGTCTAATTTGACATGGCACTTTACGGTTGGGTCCGGTACTACCCTTTTATAAACTTCTACTTGGGGTGCCTGCAGCGTTAACGAGCTGACCTGGTTTCCAACTGATTCGAGTTCTGCGGCGAAGTCGGCATTTGCTATGAGCGCTTGGACAGTATTCGCGTTCATTTCTGATGGGTCTGGTTGTCTTACTGTGGGATGAAAACCAATTTCTTCACTATCGTCACTGTTTAATTCTTGCTTAACTTCCCTATATTCCCAACTCATCGGCTGCAAAGTGAGGCTGAGTGGTTTAACCAACAAAAATTTGGGCAGAGAATAAAAATAAAAAATATGTCAACATATTTCCTGATTCCGGTTTTGGCGACGACGGGAAAAATGGATCCTTGTTTCAGAGGAGCCACTAAAAAATAGAGAGAACATCATATTTGTTTTAGACACAAAAAATTGCTAGCTCTCATAAGAGTTTGTAATTTGAATTTTTTTTTTAAATATTCTATTGACTTGTGTATTATCACTAAGCAAGAAATACATAAAGAAGTCAAACAGCCAAAAAAGTTCTGTCATCAGAATGGCTGAGCCTGGAACCCCAGAGCACCCGAACGATATGTCTAGAACCCCAGAGAGCGTTCGGCTTTTTCGGGATCGAAACATTCGCTCGAACGAGAGCACAACAAGAAATCACTTCTCAGTCGCAGATAGAGCGCGGAACGATGAGCACGGTTGCGTTTCTTCGCGTTGTGCTCTCGTTTCTGTGTATGTGTGAATATGTGTACCAGCGCTCGCACGTTGGTATGCGTGTGCAAAAGTTCTATATGCAAAGTCTTTTTCGCAGATCTCGGACGGCCACAGCTAGTGTCGCGCAGGCTCACTTGCTTATGACGTCACAGCAATATTCAGCGGCTAGCGCTTGCATTGCGAGACAAATTATTTTAGTAATCTTATTATTATTACTACTTATTTTAATTTAAGTTTAACCAACCAGCAATTATTATTGCATTCCAAATTGTTTTAAAATATTTTTATTTGTTTCAGTATATTCGCAAATTTATAAAAAACGAAATTAATTGTAAACTAGAAAATAATAGATTTATAGCAAACATTCGGTGTTTTATTTTTTCAATTTTAAACGCGAAGAAAATTCTTAAAACTAAATTAAAAAAATAAATTACAAATGGCTGCTTTCCAAAAGTCCAAAAGCCTTGGAAACGCTTCCCTAATCATCTGATCACAATCTACGCCTCCCTCCGCATCCCGTGAAATAGGGAAAAGAGTGTTCACACACAAGCATTCATAGTCATATTTGGTGTGCTATACCTCAGTGTGCGACGACTTACTTTGTAATTTGATTGTGATTGTGGTTATTGTGATTGTGGAGTTATTTAAAATGGGTCGAAAGTATGCATAAACCCCTTTAAATCAACAAAAGAGTTTTATTATTGAGTGAAAAAAATAAAACTCGTCAATAATGATTATTTTTGAGTTTTATTTTTTTCAATCAATAATAATAATTATTTTTCATTTGTATTTTTTTGCTTAAAAATAATGATTATGTACAGATTTTAATATTTTTGATCAAAAATAATAATTATTATTGATTTATATAATATTACTCAATTTTAATCATTATTAATGATAAATATCATAAAACTCTCATATATAAAAATCATGCCGGAAATTGATAGATAGCCAACAAGGATTCACAGGATTTTTTTAATTTTTTTAGGTCGATTCTAAGTGGTTGATTTTTTTATTTTAAAATTTGACCGATAATGATTATTTACGATCCCTGATATAAAATCAAACTGAACTTAAGAATTAACAATAATTCATGCATTACCGGATATCCGTGGTAGACCGCTAACCATGTACAAATTGAAGAAGTCGTACGATCGCTGGCCACCAATCAGATAAGGGTGATCCAACATTGGGGTGAACGATGCATGAGTGATATAAAAAATATAATAGTGATTAACAATAAAACAAGAAAGATTGCGAGCTATGATTTTTCTATTATTACCCTGATTGTTTCTATGGCAGCTAAAGGATATCGTCGTCCGATTGTCATAAACTTTAGATACAAATTCTGGAATAATATTAAGTGACCAAGTCTTAAGTTTTATGAAAATATGTTGAGAAACAGCGAAGTTATGCTTTCTTTTTAAATTATTTTCCTGATTGTTCATATGGCAGCTATAGGATATAGTTGTCTGATTTTCATGAAATTAAAACCGAAATTCTGGAAAACTAATAGGTGGCCAGTTTTTAAAATATGTTAAAAACTGAAAAAAGTTATAATTTTTTTTTGAAAAATTTTCCGATTGTTCCTATGGCTGCTATGTGATATAGTCGCCCGATCTGGCCATTTCCGACATATGTGCGAGTGAGAGTATATGGAAGACTAATTGCAAAGCTTCATTCAGATATAG
Source organism: Drosophila truncata (assembly GCA_008042515.1). Classification (NCBI taxonomy): domain Eukaryota; kingdom Metazoa; phylum Arthropoda; class Insecta; order Diptera; family Drosophilidae; genus Drosophila; species Drosophila truncata. Next base: position 36,194 of record VNJQ01003115.1, on the reverse strand, counting down.
CTTTACAACTGAGGGTCTAGTTTGCGTAGAAACGGACATACGGACAGAAGGACAGACGGACAGACCGACAGATGGCTAGATCGACCCGGCTGTTGATGCTGATCAGGAATATATATACTTTAGAGGGTCGGAGATATCTTCTTCACTGCGTTGCAAACTTCTGACTGAAACTATAATACCCTGCAAGGGTATAATGATTAATATTATATTAATAAAAAGAATTTGAATTGACCTGCTTAGCCCAAGCTTAAAATTAGTTGTCTACTATATAAAAATACTACTACTATATAAAAATAAGTAAGGAAGAAACCTGACGCTATAACTCCAGAACGCACGAGCCGATTTCCACGGTTTTGCATTCGTTGGAAAGGTCTCGGACTCCGAGAGGTTTATAGCAAATAAAGATCACGAAAAATTTCAACAGGAGAGCGGGAACATAATTTTTTATATATACAGCGCTATCAATATATTTACTCATTTTCAATCAATAGTAGGCGAAGTAGTGTTATTCATATTGTAGTAGGTTTAATTTTAGTACAATTTTAAATTTGGTAAGTTGAACTGTGTAAATTATGTGGATCGTCAATTTGAGGTTAAATTCATCACTCTGTCCATAGTCTGAAATACCTAAAGTACGACATGCGAACATCGGCTGCCGCACAAGACATGCAAGCCAGTAACAAGTGTATTCACAGAACTTAAGCGAAGAAAGACAAAATATAATAAGAGAAAATGCCCGATTGAGAACACGCGTGAGCACACAAAGATCATTGGCATCATACAATCGTTTGGAATTCCAATATGGATTGTGCTGCGCGAATGGAAATGTCAAACTGGATCCATTACTTACACCACCACCGCCACTGAAACAATTGTTCGATGGAAGTGATCCCGATTCCAGCCATTTTCTTCAACACATCCTTGAATACAATAACTGCTTTCGCATGTAAAAGATAAAACACACAAAACCAATCACTCACACCAATACAGCGGGCAGGAGAAAAAGGTTGGAGAGGTGGCAGTCCAGCTGGGACCGTCTAAGGGCCGCCGGACACACGCCCTCATACCGAACATTACGCGCTGGGTGGAACGAGCCCATAGAATGGGCTTCTACCTTACACAGGCGCTAAGTAGCCACGGATGCTTCCGCCAGTATCTGAAGCGGTTCGGCCACGAGAAGGAGGACTGGTGTACAGAGTGCGGTACCGGCATTGTGGAAGACGCGCGGCACGTGCTCTTCGAGTGCCGCAGGTTCGGCCTTGAACGGCAGGAGCTAGAGGCGGAAGGCGGGTGCGCCATCAGCGTGGAAACACTCGTCCCGAGAATGCTGGAGCAACCTTCACGGCAACGGTCATGAAGAAGCTGAGGGTCCTGGAGCGTGGACGGAAGGAGCAGTAGGAGTAAGGGGCCCAGCGCACGCGAAGCAATGCCAGGCGGCGATACCGCGTAAACGCACCCTTTTTCCTCCATTTCTTCTCTCTATATTCTCTCTTGTTATTGTAATCTTGTAGTCGTAATTGTAAGCGTAAATGTAATAGTAATGTCAGATATTAAACTCTGAATACAAAAAAAAAAAAAACATTAACAAACACACATTACACAATTACACGATCAAAAGTAACACCGTATTCTTCAACAAATGATTGTTTGCAATTACAGATACGAGGACAAATATTTTTCATTTCGTCGATGGTGGATCATCTGAATGTGCGGTGCAATATACAGGGAACACAGTTAAAGAGACGAATTATTGAACAACTGCAAGCATTTTTTCACGCTAATAATGCTGTGGTTAATATGTTCAAAACCGCAATGGAACGAATGCTATCGGATACGCACAAATTTGTCATAAGAGCGGATTGAACCCCGACAGGTGTACATGTGCGAAGATTCAATGCACCCACCGTTAATGATGCTGCAATTATTGTTGGCGATCAAACTAAATCGTGAGATGTCGTTCAGCAAAGAAGCAATATCATGCATCGTGTAAAGGAGACACATCGGTTGTACGATGCGTTACAATATCCAATAATTTATTGGCAAGGGCAAGACGGATAAAACATTACGTTGAACCGGGCGAAAACCGTAAGATCGCCATGACATAATCGCCAGAGTATTTCAACAGAAGCTCAAGGTTATGATTAAAAGATGAAGACATTTTTTTTTTGTTCTTTATTTAAAAAGGAAACTGGAAAATTGTGCAGCACTTTGATCAGACATTGTGACGACACAGATGGTGCATGGACCGCGCGGTGCATTAAATCCATTATCGCCTTGCTTGGCTGATGGAAAGTGCACAAAACGATATCCGCGACCGTTAGTTGCTGAAACAATCACAGGGAACGATGGATATCCAGTTTATCGTCGGCGTTCAAAAGAAGATAATGGTCAAACTATCAAAGTTAAAGTTCAAAATCAAGCGATTGAGATCGGAAATGAATTCATTGTACCATATTGCCCGCTGCTATCAAAAGCTCATGCAAACGTTGAGAGTTGTCATTCGGAAAATCAATCAAATATTTGTGCAAGTACATTACACAAAGCAGCGTCATGGCTGTGTTTGGTATTTCATCGGAAAATGCGAATGACGAAATCAGCAACTTTCAAATAAGGAGATACGTCAGTACTAATGAAGCATTGGGACGATTATTGTCATTTCAAATTCATGAAATTCATCATTTTCGTTCCAAGTGAACGGTCGCTTAGGTTTCTTGCGCTCTCGTTTTGTTGCAATATATTATAATTAATGCAACAATACACAGAAAAAGACGTTGAAAACAATTTCTTAAACAATTTATTAAAAAATAGACAAGCTTTTTAAAACAGCTGTGATGTGCTAAAACAAAAACTAGTGCATTGTTTTAAATAAATAAGTGTCACGCAATGAGCTCACTGAGCAACGAACAAAAGAACGAGCGTAGTTCAGTGAACCAAACAAACGGTTTCTACTCTTACTTTTCAACCCGCGATACCGAAATTGAAAAATGGGCGATTAAGAGCAACCCAGTGCTTCTGACCGCTGAAAGAGAAAGGGCACGGTCTTGCTCACCCCCCTCCAATGGCGGAACCAAATTTCGCACCAATAACAAGCAGTGCTACAATTTCTACAACCACAGCAACATCTACTGCAACTCAAAACACCGCGACGTCAACGACTACTGCGAGTACAAAAATAACAACTTCGGAAAGTGCCAAGCCGGCCCCGGCCACACAGACTGGAATCGCTACATCCAACATCCAAATTAAGCGTAAGCTTAGCCCGCAGAGTAATCCGGCAGGCAATAAAACAAAAATGAACCGCGTCCAGAAGATCGACGAAGAACCAGGCAGATCCAGTAGTAACAAAGATCACTTTCGCATGGTGTCCAAATATCTAGACAACGTTCAGAAAAACTATTACACGTACCAGCTGAAAAGCAGCGAGGGCCTACAAGTGGTAGTAAAGGGAATCGAACCCGATGTTACCGCCGCGGAAATAAAAACCGCCCTCAAAGAAAAGGGCTTCGTCGCCAAGAATGTTATTAATATTCTAAATAAAGATGAAAAGCCACAACCCCTCTTCAAGGTCGAGCTCGACCCAGAAAGCAGGTCGTTAAAGAAGAACGAAGTCCACCCCATCAACAAGCTGCAATATCTTCTGCATCGGAGAATCACCGATGAAGAGCCACATAAACGCAACGGTCCAGTGCAATGCACTAATTGCCAAGAGTATGGACACATAGGTCATACTGCACACTTCGGGCCGTCTGTGTAGTCTGCGGGGATGCCCACAAATCCTCTCACTGCACTACAAACAAGGACAGTACCGTGAAGAAATGTGGAAACTGCGGAGGTAACCATACAGCAAACTATAGAGGATGTGTGGTGTACAAGAAGTTGAAGAGTCGCATGCGTCAAGCGACCGCAACGCGCACCCAAAATCCACAGAATGTGTACACTGCGTCAAAAGTTACGCCAGACGTCTTCTTCGCCAAAGCTGCGAGGTCCTCATTCGGTCCCCTAAACACTACCAACGGCTTCTCCTATGCCGATCCTCTACGATCCGGAACGGAAAATCCAATTCAGCCTAACTTACAAAGCGATCAGCAGGCCCGAGAACAGCCACATAGCAAAACGGAAACTATGATGCTTACCCTCCAACAAAGTATGATGGAGTTAATGTAATTCATGAAAACGACCATGCAAGCACTATTTCAAAACCAGAACATGGTAACACAGGTGCTCGTAGCACAACAGTCTAAATAATCTATGCAGACTCTGCGAATATCAATGAGGATCGCCAATAGTGTCTCACGGCATAAACTAGAATTGTCACAATTCTTGACAGAAAACCAGATTGACGTTATGCTACTGGTGGAAACGCATCTTACAAGCAAATACAACTTTCAAATAAGAGGCTATACAGTCTACCGTCGAGATCATCCAAATGGGAAAGCCCACGGCGGAACTGGAGTCCTAATTAGAAAACGCATTAAACACAATTTTCACAAAAGGTTTGCAACAAACTTCTTGCAGGCCACATCGATTCAAATTCAGTCAAGTAACAGAAGCCTTTCAATCGCTGCCGCTTACTGCCCTCCTCGTTTCTCAATCTCGGAAGGACAATTTATGGACTTCTACAATTCTCTTGGGGACCGTTTTATAGCCGCAGGAGACTACAATGCAAAACATACGCACTGAAGATCACGTCTAGTGTCTCCTAAAGGAAGGCAATGCAATTATAAATGTGAGAAATAAACTGCACCATGTTTCCCCTGGAAGTCCCACATACTGGCCAACCGACCCACGCAAGCTCCCAGACCTTATTGATTTTGCGGTGACAAAAAATATACCTCGCAATCTAATAAGTGCCAAAGCAGTCTATGACTTATCATCAGACCACTAGCCAATCAGCAAATCGAACAGCTCGTGCGAGAAAAGAGGCGCACGCGTCGTGATTGGCAAAACAGCAGATCACCAGCTTCAAAGCAACGCCTTAAGAAAGCAACGCGATTACTCGACGAGGCTCTTCACCAACAGAAAGAAAATGCACAGCTGAGGTACATCCAGAAACTCTCGCCAACAAGCACAAGGTATCCCATGTGGAGGGCCCACCCAAATCTTAGCGCCCCAATCGAAACGACCACACCGATCAGAAACTCTTCGGGGTGCTGAGCTCGCAGCGAGACCGAGCTGAAATATTCGCTACACATCTCCGAAGTATTTTGCAGCCAAACCCTGCCTCAAATTCATTCTTCCTGCCAATAATTCAGCCAGAGGCTACCCCTCAGACAACTGAACCTACATTCCGGGCGAACGAAATCGAAAAAGTCATAAGAGGGCTAAAACCAAAAAAGGCTCCTGGTGGTGACCTACTGACACCAAAGATGCTGATCGAACTTCCAAAATGCGCTATAGAGGTTGTCTGCAAACTTTTTAATGGGATCATTAATCTTTGCTATTTCCCAAAAAAGTGGAAGAAATCCATCATTATAATGATACCGAAGCCTGGAGAAGACCACACAATTCCGTCATCATACAGACCAATAAGCCTTCTATCTTGTCTGTCTAAATTGTTTGAAAAATGTTTGTTAACTCGCATAATACCACATCTGGAAGCTCGCAATATTATCCCGGCACACCGATTTGGTTTCCGACGAAACCACGGAACCATCGAACAAGTGAACAGATTAACATCCGAAATACGCTCAGCCTTCGAACAGCGAGAATACTGTAGCGCTATTTTTCTCGACGTATCTCAAGCTTTCGACCGAGTTTGGCTTAATGGACTCATGCACAAAATTAAAACGTATTTGCCAACATACACCCACAACCTACTGGAATCATACCTCTACAATAAGGCACTCTCAGTGAGATGCAAGGCAGCTACTTCGGGCGACTACATAATCGAAGCCGGAGTTCCACAAGGAAGCGCACTCGGCCCGTGTCTATATGTTTTGTATACTGCGGATATTCCTACGAACGCAGAACTAACAACATCAACGTTCGCCGACGACACAGCTATCCTTAGTCGCTCCAGATGCCCAACGCAAGCAACAAACCAACTGGCTAATCATCTAATAGTAGTGGAAAGGTGGCTATCCGACTGGCGCATGAAAATAAACGAACAAAAGTGTAAACATGTAATGTTTACTCTTAATAGACAAACATGCCCTCCGCTTTCACTAAACGGTATGCAGATCCCCAAAGCTAACGAAGTAACGTACCTTGGCGTCCACCTTGAAAGGCGACTAACCTGGAGTAAGCACATCAAATGCAAGAAGATGCACCTGAAACTGAAAGCCAGCAGCCTCCACTGGATTATAAACTCACGATCGCCACTGGGTCTGGACTACAAGTTACTACTCTTCAATTCAGTCCTAAAGCCAATCTGGACGTATGGCTCCCAGCTGTGGGGGAACGTGAGCAGCAGCAACATAGACATCATACAGCGCGCACAACGAAAAATCTTGAGAACAATCACTGGGGAACCTTGGTATGTTCGCAACGAAAACATCCACCGGGATCTGCGCATTCTCGCAGTGAAAGACGAAATCCAGAAGCAAAAAGAGTCCTACAAAGAAAAACTGTCTTCGCACCCAAATTTCCTAGCTCGGGGATTGACTCGGACTTTTAGCAGATCCCGCCTGCGACGCAACGACCTCCTAACCCAGCAATAGACTTTTAGGGCCGTCTAACTCTGTATCAGTCGATACGACTGTTAGTCAAGTTAAAATATAAGATTTGATACACCTCTTGTTAGTCTCGCAAACAGAAGATTCAAGAAATAAAAGCAACGTACAAAAAAAAAATCATGTACAGTTGTACATTTAGCAGTGCATTTGGAAAATGGCCAAAGAGTTTACTTCACTGAGGCTAATGCGGCACAACGAACTGAGAGACCACCATCGACAACATTAACTAGCTTCTTTGCAATGTGTGAGGCAGATCCATTCGCAGCGACGCTGATGTACGTTGAAGTGCCCAAGTATTACACTTGGAATCAATCAACAAAGAAATTTCAACGTCGCAAACAAGGAATCCCAGTTCCAGATTGGCCACAGGTGTTTTCCACTGATGCACTAGGTCGCATGTATACTGTTCATCCTAGAAATGATGAATGTTTTTATTTGCGACTGCAGTTTATGTCTCTCCATCGATGCGTCATGGCGTATTTTCGGAACTGCAGACAAAAGCTTACCTGAAACTAATCGTAAAACCATGTATCATTTCTTTAACTGGTGGCTAATCAGACCCTTACAAGGATTTAACAGGCCGAGGCCGAGGGCGTCATGGTCCTGATTTGCTCTCAGCCAAAACATTAAATAATTTGACGTACTCCACCAATGGTCCAAAATTCCTAGTTATGTCACATATAAATATAACATATATCACCCTTCTTGATAAAAAAAACCTTAGACTACACTGCCGGTGGAGTCTTGGAGAAGCTTAAAAAACAGAGGAACGGCACCAGAATAATTAAGACAAAAAACGAAGCACAAGCGTCTAAACTTTTGCTACTCAAATCTCTAGCACCGCTAATCGATGTAGAGATTACAGAACACAAAACACTCAACTTCTCAAAAGCTTTTCTTTACTCAAACGATCTCAGAGGCATAGACGAAATAAAGAAAACAACGCACAATGCTTATCTTCCATAAGCTGCAGCCACCAAAAAATGATCTCTTGTAACCACTCAGCGACTGATAGTTCCTGCCCAATCTTTATCAAAGAAAAAGAAATCCAAGCTATTGTCACTAACGAGAAAGTCGATCGCAAAACTGCCCACAATTTACACAAGGAAATTCAACCCACTACTAACTTCTTATATGCCTCTGTGGCAAAACATCAATCAACTCCACGACCAACAGTAGCTTCAACATCGGCTCAAGCTAAGCGCACACCTGTCGACTACACCCTCCTGGAATCGTTTAACAGTACTACATTGCCTGAACCCTCTCAGCCTCTATCCCCAAAGCGAACAAGAAACAAAGTAATAGTTTTGCCACGGAACACCAACGCTAAAACCAAGTACAAGGCAAATAAAAACCCTGCACAACTCTTCAGAAAAAAACTTAAGACAGACACCGACTTAGAAGACATCCTAATGGACTCCGACTCGACATAATTATAATTAACCTCAAAAAACGAATTCCCTTAAATATACTGTATATACTTTAAGACCCTTCCCTTAACTTAAATTTAAAAATGTCATTTAATATCTTGCAATGGAACATAAAAGGTTACATGAATAACTACAGGGAATTACAACTACTTATAAAAAAATATCATCCGAAAATAATAGCACTACAAGAAACACACATACAAACAACAACTTATATCCCCACCCCAATTAATTATATACCAATTCACTATAACATCTACTCCTCAAGATATGGTGGAGTCTCTCTGCTAATACATAAATCGATACACTTTCATAATACTTCTACAAGTCCTATCTTTGCTAATGTTTCTATCAAGGTTACTAGTCTACAATTATTCACAATCACCTCAGCATATATACCACCTCATGAAAACTTCAACTACAACAGCTTTTTGAATGAATTACCCACTAATACCAACACTAGGTGATTTCAATGCCTGGCATACAAAATTTGGCTCGAATAATTGCAACAAAAAAAGGGAACATTATAAACAAAATCATTGATACTACCGGTCTTGTGGATCTGAACGATGGGTCCGCCACCCACTTCAGCACTCATAATCACCCAACCTTGCTCCACATGCAAACTAGAAAATTGATCAGGACCTCCATGGCAGTGATAATTTTCCCATTATTATACATTTGTTTCCAACTACCAACCAAAACACGGAGTCGCACTCGAATCGAAAATTTCTACATCAGTTTGCCAACTGGGACAAGTTTGAGAAACTAACAGACAGATTAAACCCAAACAAAAACAAACTAAAATCAATATTTCTACAAAAAAGCCAATGCACACTTCAAAAGAAAATTAAGACTAGCTAAAAATGCAGCTATGCATGATTTCTCATCAGATATACAACCAACCTCCAACCCTAAGATTTTTTTTGAATAACATCAGAAGATTTTGTGGCCTAAAAACCTCTATACCCATTCACTGCATTTACCCATCAAATCAAAACACACAGCCCATTATAGACAAAATAGATATAGCTGAAGAATTTTGCTCCCTCTGGTCTAAAAATTCAGATGACTCTAACTTTGCTTTCTTGCAAATAAAAACTCCACACTAAACAATAATGACTCTTTAACTTACCCAATAGATAAAATGCTGCTTTTATTGAAGAAGAATTCAAAATTTTAGAACTTCAAGCAGCTCTCAACAAATTAAAAGGCAAAACACCAAGATGTGACAGGATTACATACGACATGATTAAAAAAACGTCCAGTATTACAAAACTTAGACTACTACAATTGTATAATAATATCTTTCAGAGTTACATTCCACAAAATTATAAACTGAGTATTGTTATCCCAAGTGCTAAACCAAACTCTGACAAAACCATTCTTAATTCGTATCGTCCCATTTCTCTAAGCTCTTGCTTTGCTAAAGTTCTTGATAAAATTATAGCCAATAGGCTTTGGTGGTTCCTTACTAGCAACAAACTTTTGAGTAAACACCAATTTGGATTCATTAAAGGTAAATCAGTATCTGAAGCTCTACTCATGGTAGATCATCTGATTACTAAATCTTTACAGTGGAGAAATCATATCTCAATTCTATCTCTCGACTTCCACAAAGCTTTTGACAAAATTGGAATTCATACAATTTTAAATCAACTCGTTGCATGGAATGTCGGCTCCAAAATTATTGGTTATATCAAAAACTTCATGACAAACCGGAAAATTAATAAATGCTTTCTCTAGAACGTTAGACCTTCATAATGAGATCCGTCGTTATTTTGGCAATAGCTTACAATAAACTATGCGATATAATCCAAACTCATAAAGATATATCGTTTTGCGCTCTGGAAATCAGACGTGGCCTTATAACATCAAGTCAACTTAAATCTTTATTAAATAGCATTGACTCTCCGCTCTTGCCTCTTGTAAAACAAATTCAAAGATCAAAATTATTATTTAAATACAAGTTTCAATCTGCCTTAGAAAGATTAGTGCGCTTTTCTATAGATCATAGTTTGCCCTCTACTCCGACAAAATTCATTAACAATAAGACGGCAACTACATGAAAATTCAATAAATCTAACTCTCACTGCTAATAATAAACACAACGCCAGCCCAGTAATATATCAAAAACTATTATCTGAAATAAAAAATACTCTAAAGGACTTTGAATTTATTCATATTGATGCCTCTAAAACAATGGATACAACCGCCTTTAGTGTCACCTCAATTAACAAATGTATTACAAGCAGTATCCTACCGCACTATACATCAGTTTACTCAGCTGAATTAATAGCAATTTTTCAAGCCATAACCCTTTATAAATAGCCATCTGCTCTGACTCACTTTCTTCATTGAAAAATATCTCCAACCCCAACACTCAATGCATCTACGCAAAATATATCCGTAACGCTCTTTACAATAACCAAAAAATAAAGTTAATCTGGACACCTGGACATGTCCAAATTACAGGAAATGAGTTCACAGATAGGTCTGCTAAAGCGGCTTGCTCTGGACCACTGCATATGACATCAAATTTTAACATTCGAGACATCAATAGATACCTTATATCCGCCTCCAAAAACATTTCCTATGACTCTTCATAGACCTGACTTCCAAAAAACACACCTACAACCGAAACGATATTATAAAATTTACAAGAATTCGCTTAGGTCATACCAGACTCACACATGGACATCTTTTTGACCGTAATCCAGTATCAATTTGCCAGTTCTGCAACAGTGCGAACAACACAATTAAACACGTCCTAACCGACTGCCCCAAATTCACAACCATCAGAAACAATATTTTCCAAGACTCAGATCCTATATCAATTTCCTTTCCCACAATAGAATCCTTCAATAAAATCATTCAATATCTAAAGCAAACAAGAACATATAACTTAATATAATTTATAGGCTAAATTGTACATTTATAAGCACATATTCTACTAAAAAAAAAACCAATCTAATACCTACATAAGTTGATTATTTCTATCACTAAAACTAAGCCGAAGGCCTTGTCGCTATGGCTTTAGTCATAAATTAGCTTATAATTTGAATTATAAATTAATTATTAATAATAATAATAATAATATTTGCGACTGCTGTTGGTAAATGTACGTGGCTCAAAATCGTTGGCGCATTTGAAAATTGTGATTGGCCAATGCCAAACATATCGGCATGTCAACTATTGTGTTTACTGGAGAACGATTCTCATTGGGATTCAGTTGTTTCATTAAATGGGTACCAAATACGAACGCTGTTCGCAATTATCATCACCACATGTTTTCCTTCACAACCAATTCAGTAATGGAACAAATATAAAAAGACGACATATGTGAAGATATCTTGCATCGCTTGCGAATTCAAACGAATAATCCCAACATCGAAATAACCGATGAAATCTACAATGAAGGATTGATTCTGATTGAGGATCAATGCTTGACTATTGCAAACAAGCTACTGCTTGAAGTAGGAATGATTGCGCCAAATTGATCGATGCACTATGCATTGAACCAAGACTTAAATCGAGAACTGCAATACAACGTTGATACATTGCAGGAATTCGTTCGAAACAATGTGCCGTTGCTGAATAAACAGCAAAAGCAACTATACGAAACATTAATCCAAGCGATGGACAACAATACTGGTGGTCTATTCTTCTTGGACGCACCTGGAGGAACAGGGAAAACATTTGTTATTTCATTGATTTTGGCCACTATTCGATCAAGCGTTAGCATCATCTGGAATTGCGGCGACTCTACCAGATGGCGGTCGTACTTCACATTCTGCGCTTAAGTTGCCACTCAATTTAAGCACAATTGATATTCCAAAATGCAATATTTCCCGATCCAGTGCAATGGGAAAATTGTTGATGCAATGCAAGCTCATTGTTTGGGATGAGTGCACAATGGCACATAATAAATCACTTAAAGCACATAACTTTACACTGAAGGATCCTCGGCGATATAACAACATCTTTGGCGGCTTGATGATATTGTTGACAGGCGATTTCAGGCAGACGTTGCCAGTAATTCCCCGTGGAACGCCTCCAGATGAATTGAATGCTTGCCTTGCTTGGCATCATCTTTATGGAATAACATAAAAACATTATCGCTAACCTCTAATAGAAGAGTTCAACTTCAAAATGATCAAAGTGCTGCAAAATTTTCCAAAATTTTTCCTTTTTAAATAAAAAAAAAAAAAAAAAATTCTTCATCTTTTAATCACCAAAAGAAATAAAGCCATCTGTTGGCAAAGCGGAGTTTGCCGGGATTCCTAGTTAATTTATATTAATAAGACGACTCTTGAGCTGGACGCAAAGCACACTTGCACATCTGAAGGGTCATTGTTGGCTGCAGCGCCTGTTGGAGTAAGAACGGGTCGCGGACGGCGCAGCAGGGCCTGGACCGCAAAAGGCAAAAGGATTACCGCTATGTAAAAGCGAATGATGCCGGCATTGATAAAATACCTATGCGGACTCGTTTTTTTTACGTGGTGAATACTTTATTGCTGTCAATAAAAATTTCTATTATTGATAAATAATTTGTAAATAGCGTGGATGTGTGTTTCGTTATTTATTGTAATTTGCTGCCTGAAAGGGACCTTCTAAAGTCTGTTTCTTGTGTTCATTTTAAGGCATTCCCTTGCCAGCATGTTCGGGTGTGATATGAGTCTCGCTCGTTGCTTAATTGCAGCATCATACAGAACGTCGCCAATAAGTGGAACCTCAAGCTAGCGGTGGATATCTCGGTTTCGAATATACCACTCTGCTCCAGTGATCCGCCGTAAAAACATAGCTTGGAAAGTTTTTATTTTGCTAAGGTTTGACTTGGATGCGGTTCCATATATTGGTAACTTGTATTTCCAAATTGGGGTAGGATGGTTTGATAAATCCTTCATTTGTTTGCCAGGCTTAACTTACCAGACGAGTCCGTTAGCCAACGTAGTCGCCTTGAAGCTACCCCAAGTTTGCCTCTTGTTTGCCTGGTGTGGGAGGCAAATGTGAGACGGCAATCAAGGAATATTCCCAGGTAAGAATACTCCTTGTATTGTGGAATTAGCTGGCCATAAAGAAAAACGCCGGGACTAGTCTCCCTCCTCAACGCATACATGACCATTGCACACTTCTCAGGACAGGACGCCCAGTTCTCAAATTCTTAAAGCAGTTTCTGAAGGCGATCTGCGGCTTCATATACGATCTCTGACCTGGCAACACATACATACTGCCTTCAGAATTTATCAGCGGAGAGTCATGCGTAAAAAGGTTGTATAAAGTTGGACCCACCACACTACTTTGTGGTACTCCAGACCTGATTGTCCTGGAGGAGGAACTGATTCTGTCCTGCACCACTTGGAACGTCCTGCAATTCAGGAAGCTGCTGATGACGTCGTAAAGCTGATGGTGCATCAGTCCCTTGACCTTTGAAAGCGGACTTGGATGCCACCGTATATTGCTTAGTCTGAAAGCAATCGAGGATGTATTTTCCGACACGGGGTACCATGCTGCTTCCTAAAGCCAAACTGGTGGTTTGGAATTACCTTCCTGACTCCCATTTCACTTTTTCCAACAAGCATTTCTCCAGGATCTTTCCGAATGCAGGTAGCAGGCTAATCGGGCGATAACTTTCAACATCTTCAAAGGGCTCTCCGCTCTTATGAAGCATGATGATGTTGGCGTTCTTCCACTGGAGAGGACAGTTAACTAGTCGTAAGGCTGCGTTAAAGACCATTACCGGGAACAAAACTGCTCGATCCGGTAGAAGCTCTGCCATTTGATTAGAGATTCCATCCGGGCCAGGACTCTTCCGGTTTTTCAGCCATTGTATCCTTCCCTTCACTTCCTTAAATCTGCTGCTGCTTGCTGCTTGCAAAGGCTTCAGCTCAGTCCTGCGGCGTTTGTTCCCACGCGGCATCACCTTTTCTAACCGAAAACTTTGGAGCTGCCTGTCTTTTGAACCTCCTTGTTAGCTTCCACAGAGCGAAGTTTGTATCCTGACTAGGGGTCGCTTCCTCCAGCTCCTTGTCCAGAGAGCTTTTACGGTGCAGCTTGAGAATTTCACTCATATAGATGTAGATCTCTCACTTCTTAGCGAACGGGCGTGATTTTGTTTTGCACTCCGAATTTTATGTGTTTATTTGTTTTTTTAAACCATCGGGGTTTCCTCTAAATTCAATATTACTGATGAAATTATATATACCGTTATGCTACCGCGCGTACATGCACATTTCTGTGTAATTTATTGCTTAAAGAACATTTTTAGTTTGTGCTAAGACGGTTTTCTTATCTTTCTTTTATTTTCTTCTCAATCCGTTTTTTCCCCCGCTTGAGTGTCGTTAGCTTTTAACTGCACCTAAGCGGTACATAGCTCTCCCGCTCTTGTGATTTCTTGCGCTCACACACTAACTTTCTGGCTCTGCTTCTCCCTCTCTGGTTCTTTTTTCGGAACTGATTGTGTGCACAGTGGTTTACGGGCTTGTGAAAATGTCTTCAAATATTGTCTGTGTAATTAAGAACTGCCAAAAAAAATGTTTGGCCGACCAGGCGAATCTCCATTGCTGGCTTTGCGATGCGGTAGTGCACGCAAAGTGACAGGTCGCATAGCAGACGCAGAATCTAGCAAAAAGGGCCTGCATTATTGTTGTGAGGCCTGTCGAACGGCTGAGAGGGAAATATTATTTTTCATGCGTCAGACCAGAAGTGGGTTTAATGAAATTATGGGCACTTTACGCAAAGCGAATGTCCTGTTCTCCGCGCTAGACGCTCAATTTAATAGGATGAAGCTTTTAGACGAGTCCCCAAAACGCAATCTGCTGCTGGTCAGCTGCAACTGTGTGATCCACAGCAACCTAGTTCCTGCCACACTCCCGCGCCTCAGATCCTATCCGAATCGGACCCTGGGGTAACGGCAGCCGCTCAGCCAGCAATTTCCGTTGTGTCCACTGTGAAACCCCCAAATCTTTGGCTCCGCAAAATCCCGTAACAAAACCTACACAGGGTCCAACAATGCCCGGAATTCCGGCGAGGTTGGTAACAATATTTGTTTCGAGGCCAGAGTCATTTCCTCTTTTAAGATAAATGTCTCAGCCCAGCTCTTTGACACTATTTGCTCGGGTGACTTCTGGCCCGAGCACTCCGGCCTGTGGGAGTACAACTATCCAGGCCGTCACAAGCCGCAGTGTCCATCGCTGCTCCTTCAGTCCCAAAAAACTAACCACTTCCTTACAACTTTCCTATCAGAATACCAGGGGCTTACGCAGTAAGCTTTTCAAACTGAATTTCGATAGTTTTTCTTTCGCATCCCAGGTAATTGTGTTTACAGAAACCTGGTTGGAACCGGAGATCTTCTGCTCCGAAATTCTTCCGAGTAGGTACACAATTAACAGATTGGACCGTCTTTCCCAGCGTATTTATGTAACCTCCTCTTACATTCCTCCATCTTCCGAAGAGCCAAATTATTGGAAACACCTTTCGGCAATTCAAGCTGTTTCCAAAAGGCTTTCTGATAGGGACCAATTAGTGACTCTGAGTGACTTAAATATACGTGGTGCTCATTGGTCTTACACAGCACGGTTTGCTTGATATATCTTTGTCTCAGGTTGACCACGTATTTAAACACTCTAATATCTGAATTTAATTGGTCCGATCTTTACATGTGCTCTGACATGGTAACCGCCGTGGAACTCATTTTTCTCTTCGTGTGTTCCGGTAACCTCTCCGTTGCTCTCTAATAAACCTCCTTAATTCAACAAAGAACTGACACGCTTAAAAAATGTAAAATCTAGGCTTTATAATAAATATAAACTCCTCGGGTTAAAAAACTTATTTTTCCTCTTATTACAATGCTCGGTCTTACTTTGTTATTTCTCTCCATAAAAAAGGTAGCAAATCGTATGCCAGTAACTATAGAGGGATCTCTAAGTTATCGGCAATTCCAAAACTTGTCGAGAATGTAATTACTCCGTCATCTCTCCATATCAGCATGGTTTTATGAGGCGAAGATCAACCACGACTAATCTTTTGGAACTTACCTCATTTGTTATTAGGGGCTGCCAACGTAACTTTCAAACCGATGTTATTTACACGGACTTCAGTAAAGCTTTTGACTCGGTTAATCATTCTCTTCTGGTTAGTAAACTTAATTCTATGGGGTTTCCTAGTGATCTTCTTAAGTGGATTTCAAGTTATCTAAGTGACAGGACTCAAAAGGTTCTGTTAAAAAACGTTCTATTCAACAGCCTCAGGGTCACATCTCTTGTCCCACAGGGTAGCCACCTTGGACCATTGTAAACAGCATGCTTGTTTTCCTTGAAAAGTCTCAAAGAACTTCTGAAGTCCCAGATGCCTGTTGTTGGGCAGGCCTGTAGGTCTTACCACTCAGTGGTTTGAAATCCTCCTGCAGATTCGGAATCACTTGCGACGTCCTTATATAAGGCTCCAATCTATCTAGCAAAGAGAAGCAGAAGGGTGGCTTTTTTGCCTCTGGATGCCTGGGCATAAGAAACCCCATGCTGAAGAAAGGCTGTCGGTATTGATGTAGCACCATTCAGCCGACCGCCTGCTCTTCCAGGTATTAAAGGGATCTTGGGCGCTGCATTCTTTAATTTTCGCGCAAAGATTCTGTGACGAATCGTCAATGCTCGGATGGCTCAGGCGTTGCCAGTGATCGTCTCAGAAATTTATATTTCTTGAGGTGGAGTTGCTGTAAGAAATTCCGACCCATTCCCAGAGGATAAGGCACCGACAATTACACAGTAATCGATAATTGAGACTTTATTTATGTCAACCAGATGTTACAGTAATTGATCGCGCTCCTGTGCCCGCCGGTGGCGGTATCTTCCTGCGGCTTCGTTGGGATCCGCCGTTGGCCTGGCTGCGGGGAAAAGCTCCGTTGGATCTTCCTGGCGACCTGTGAAAGTGCAGCGATAGAGGCCGTTGAGGTCTATTTATTAGTGGATGGAAGGTTGGAGGCCTTTGAGGTCTGCCAGCACCACGGGGTTCAGAGGTCCTTAAGGTCTCGAAGGGGGAGACGGATTTAGAAGCCTTTGAGGTCTACAATTTCTTGGGGTGGGAATGGTTTAGAGGCCTTTAAGGTCTACTATTTTGGGAACGGTTTATAGGCCTTTAAGGTCTACAAATTAGTGAGGATGGGTTAGAGGCCTTTAAGGTCTACAATCAATGAGAACGGTTTAGAGGCCTTAAAGGTCTACAATCAGTGAGAATGGTTTAGAGACTTTTAAGGTCTACAATCAGTAAGAATGGTTTAGAGGCCTTTTAGGTCTACAATTGTCGAGAATAGTTTAGAGGCCTTTAAGCTCTACAATTATCGAGAATAGCTTAAAGGCCCTTTACAAGCTAGTGGGAACAGTTTAGAGGCCCTTTAGGTCTACAAGCTAATGAGAACAGTTTAGAGGCCTTTTAGGTCTACAAGTTAATGAGAACAGTTTAGAGGCCTTTTAGGTCTACAAGTTAGTCTCAGACGGGGCTCCGTCTAGTAATACTCTCGCAGATTTACCTTGCATCTTACTGACGAGGCTCCTTTGTTGCTTACCGGGTTTCCTTCCTGGTCCTGGCTCGCTCGACGGCGGATACTAAGTTCCGTCCCAAGGGCTCCGCTATATATAGCGATCTTGCGAGCTTCCGTGTGGCTGCCTTTTTTTCCTTAATCTGGCCCTCATCGGTGTGACCAGCTATTCCCTGGGCACGCGCGCTCTTGTATTTAGAATTCAAATATTCTTATGTTTTCCGGTGTCTTCATTTTTTATCCATTTATTTTATTATTTTTCTTTATCCATATATTTATTGATTATTTATATATAATGCAATTTTGTGCGCTTCCTGCGTCCTTATTCCTATATTATTTTTACTGCTTATTTATATTATTATTTATATTTATATATTTTGAAAGCTTCGAGCGTCACAATGCGACACTTTTTTGTCGTACGCAGAGTGATTTCCTCCACAGTTGGCACAGCTCAAGTTACTAGTACTCCTGGCCAAGCAATCCTCAGAACCTGTCCAGTGATCTTCCCCACCAGGGACCTGCATTGAGTGTGATCAAGTCGGTTTGATCAGCCTCGCTCAAACCCGTCACTACTCAAAAAGTGGTTCGCTACAAAATTGTTCAATTGATCTTCGTGCACAAAACGAACAGTTTGTACAATTGATTTGATTGCTCTGCTTACTGATTTAAACTGATTGTTGCATACCGGTATGATGATCGAAAATGATTGTATAGAATAAACCATCGAGTCCAACGCTGCAAACAAAAGCTCAGCCATCGATCAAGTTGCGTTTGATTTAATTGTGAGTAAAGCAATCAGATCGAGAATTGCCTGCAAATATGTTTTTGTGTGTGTAGTTTGTATTAGACTTCTGCATGAATGCATCCAAAACGACAAATGAATCACTTATTCTAAAAGTGGGCACACTCTTTTTTCTGCACAGTATATTTGGGTGTGAGTGAGTAGGGTAGTATTGTCTGTTTTGACTGACAGTGTTCTCACTCATACCATAGTTGTACAGCTGTTGTTGAGTACAGCAAAATTGGTGTGCAGTAGTCAACGACTGTACAGTGTTTTGGTGAGAAATGAGCAGTAAGTGAAACTTCATTACACACGTATAGAGTTCTCGTATGTATGTATGTCATAGAAAGAATAATTAATAGAATAATTATAATAGAATTAAGAATAATTTTGTATGTCATTACAGAATTTATATTTAAATTATTAATATTCGAATGGAGAAACATTATTTTATATACCATGTCTTTAGTGGTGGTAATTTTTGATCGTATTTCGGAAATTAGATTTTTGGCAACAGAAAATGCCCTTTCCGATGCTGCACTGCTCGCGGGAGCTGCTAGTATCTTGCAGCTAATTTGATATAGAAGAGGAAAACGATCTTTATTAATTGACCACCACTGCAGAACATCAAAATCTTCACTGTACACTTTAGTTATATTTTTATATGTTTGAAGTTCATCCTCAATATATGAAAAAATATTAGTGGTCTGAACAGGTTCTGAATAATCTGCAAATATATTATGTATGTCTTGTGTAGGTTTAATTAATTTTTCTATATCATCATTTTGGCTATTTATATGAATACTAATCATCATTTCTTCTACGTCTTTAAAAGTTTGTCCCTTTTCTAATTCTGAGAATTTAGTTCATTTATTAGTGGGTGGAAACAAAAACAGGGCAATGTTGTGATATTTTTTTTTCTGTAACTATTGAATCTAAGTTCTCTAAAAGCAAAAGTTTTCATTTTTTAACTATTTCAATGTCATTTTCATTGGGTGAGGATATTTTTTTTAAGATATTAATATGTGGAACAGTCAAGTGCAATGTTGGATAATTACTCCCCTCCAGCTTTTTGGAGCAACATTCAAAAGGTGCAAGAAGGTTCACCATTCGGCTAATATTAATTAAATTTATGTCTGTAATTCTTGATAATTCATTTTTCTCCACCAAAATCTGCGAAATTTCCATCCAATTCAGCTCAACCGACTTCAAGAGGTTAAATATAGTATTCCAACGAGTTGGACAGTAGCTTTTTAGGGTGCTTGTTAAGTTCCAGTTTTGTCCAGATTTTTTAAAATACTTCACAAGCTTGCTGCAGCGATTAACCATATCCAGCAATTCTGGTACTTCATTCACAAGTTTGTCAATCACATTGTGGATCAAGTGATTTGCACAGTGTATTGTACTCAGTCCGTTGAATGCTGCTTTCATATTAGCTCCTCTGTCGGTAACAATTATTGGATCGTCCAGCAGTAAATCACATCCAAAATCACGTAAGATCCGCACTATTTTGTTTTTTATTTCATTACCTAAAGAATTTTGATAATAAATGTAAATATTTTATTATATATTCCAATAACATTGTATACTTCTTAAGGGTGCCTTCTTTGACGTAATGCATAGTCAATGAAATATAAGATTCTTTGAAGAAATCGTATGTCCAGATATCCGAAGTTATGCTATATCCGTATTGTTTCTGCTCTATAATTTCGATTTTTACTTCATTAAAGTGTAAATCATAGAGCGATATAGTTGTGGGATGCGGCAGTAAAGATTCAATATTGACGTTTTCCCCCAGTTTCGCACCGACAGAATTAAAAAACTGTGCTACGTTTTTTAAGCCGATGTCCGCAATTAGATTAAACGGTCGACCATTCTTAATTGTCCACTCCGTTGTCAGATTGGTGCATTTCTTTTTAGTTTCTGAGGGCACATCAACGACAGGAAGACTGCGCTTTCGGCTATTGGCCATAATGTAGCATTTGTGTTTGACTAAATTTGATATACTTTTTTCAAATTTATAAATGTTTTTGAAAATGTTGCACACTACTGAATCAGTCGTCACTATGCCGTTTTCATTAGCCAGTCGTGAAAAGGTGTCCCACACTTTGCTCCGACCACGTACATCAGCAGGCATAAGCTCACCAGCTAATAATTTAGATTTTATTGTGGCAGCATACTCCTTAAAAGACGATTCAATTGGTGTATTCAGCGTCTGATTGCAAACAATTTTGTTTTAATATACATGTGTACAAAATTTATACTGCAAATGAACATACAAATACATTCATATATTTAACAATCACTGTTTTTGCCTGGGGCTCTAGAGGGACAATCACAAACATATAAAACAACACATATACTTTGTTACAAAACATATATATTATCAAAAAACTTACATTATCGTGTGCGTTCATTGCACGAGCGCCGTTTTCTTTGCAATCCATGTTTATGCACTTATTAAAAAATACAGCACTCATCTGCACAGTTGTACACAGTCAACTAACAAGCTGTACAGCTTTTTAAAAAGAGACAAATATAGTACTCAGTCAGGAAGAGTACAACCATATACTGTACTCAATCGAAGTGAGTGCACTAAAAGTGTTGTGCTATCTTTTTGTGGCCTATAGAGTATACTGTACAGTTAAGAATGAGTGCAGTGTTGTTACACTACTGTACAGATCTGTTATGCCAAAAATAAGTACATTCATGCAGAAGTCTAGTTTGTATGTACAAATTTGTATGTTGTAATGGAAAAAAGTTGCGATGCGTAAAATTAACTAAAAAATCACTTCATTTATTTCTTCAGTTTTAACGCTTAAAATTAAATTTCAAATCAAATCAAATATCAAATTGATTCCATCAATCTTTATCGCTTAAACATTTATAAAATGAATTTAAAAACAATAGGCTATCAACTGAACATGGTCCGAGCCTATTTCTTTCTTCAGTGATTATATTTCCAGCTAAAGAAAAAGAACGCTCAGCGGCTGCGGTATGAGTGTTATCGATCTGAATGCAAGCAGCATTCTCAATCATTTTATGCTGCTCACACAAAGCGTTCGATCGAAGAAAATCATTACGAACCAGGCACGAGTGATTGACTCTGAATCTTCGCTTTGAACACGCTTGCTTACGATCATTTATGTTCCTTGAAGCAAAGTTTTCCGTCACAAAAAACCCGAGCAATGATCGGGTATGCTTGAAAAAATTGTTATTGTTGCAGCTCTCTGCTCCCCACATCTACCACATACAGGCTGTTTCAGGCAATAATTCTTGGTGTGGTTGAACTCGAAAGATCTGGAGCACTGCTTGACCCTCTTTTGACGACTTTATAAGGCATGTCTTCCTGTAAGCAATATGATGGCTATTCAGAAGTTTTGTGATGTCTCTATGAGTGTCAGAGTCCGTAGCGAAAATCTTCAGATCCCCAGATAAGGAGGAACGGAATTCAAAACCGTCCGCAGGGATCACAGTTAGTAACATGCTTTCCACTTCAACGACGCACAGTGGCGCCTTTTCTGACTTGAGCTTGCGAAAATCATACCTTTTGAACCAAATAAGATAATCAAATAATTTAAACGGCATTTGACAGCTAAATATTGTAAAATTTATATATGTATTGGACAATGTGCCACGCCCACTTTTTAGCCTTTAATAGGGTAAGTGAAAAAATCGAATTTTCTTATGGAAAATGGTCTTTAGAAAGATTTTATTTTTAATTTTTTAGCTTTATTTTTATCGATTTGCTCAAATAAAAATATTTTTAAAACTAAAAAAAAATGTATTTTAATTTAGATTTTTCTATTACTTTGACGACTTTTTACTAAAAATAAACTTATATTATGAGAATTTCTAATAAATTAAGTATTTCTGAACTATAATCAATTGATTCCATATCTTTTCGCGACTTTACTTGCCTCAGAGAAAAATAAATAAAGAAATTATAAACATATTCAAGGTATTAACGCTGCAAATCGGTTGCACCCTATGCTCAGTTGTTTCATTGTTAAGCCTTGCATTTCCGCAGACGCAGCGTGACGCAGCCGATGAAAGTTGATTTTTGTCCAGAAAATATAGACGCAACTCGTAGACATAGTGTAGTCGGTGGCTTTCATCGGCTTCAGAAGTTATAGACTACTTTAGGGAGGAAAAGGTTAAAAAATTGAACACCTGGCAGGTAGCGTTTTACCTGTACACGCCGAAACCGACCTGTCGTTTTTTTAGCTTAATTTACACTTTATGAATGTATCTATATTTAGAAAAAGAATCATGCCGATTGATTGTCTAGTTTTTGTGTAATATTACGTGAAAATTGACCAATTTACTATTTATTTTTGTATGTGGCAAAAAACGAAACGAAAGTTTAACTTTGAGTGCTCATATCTTTTACAATATAAGTCTTCAAGTTTTCAAAACGCATTTGGAATCTTTGGGAAATTTCCTGTCGGATAGGTATAGTTTTAATCGTTTTTGACTATGACTGTGACTTTTTTAGATTGTTCGAGAGGCGCCACTGTGCGACACATTAGGCACGGTAATGGGTCTAGTGTAATATGCATATATATCGAATGCGAACTGTACTTTATACATTGCCGCATATGAATAAATAAACGTATAATTGCTTAAGCCAAGTAGCCCAAATCCGAGTCGATCTATATACGTTGGCCGGATAACGGAATATGCAAGTGTCAGCATAACTGACACGAGTGGGCTTCACATACATATCCAAGTGTATGTGCATATTCCCTCGCGCTTCATACCAAGCGAGCATAGCTACATAAGTATACATAACCGTCTCTCCGATGTCGCTGTAGGCAGCGCTGCTACCAGACTTAGCCCTAGCTAGCTATAAGAAATATTTGTAAAGGCAGAGACCTTTGGAAGTTGGAAGCGAAAATATATAGTCGCTCCAAATTAAATAAATTTGAATGAATTATAAAAACTATGGATTTACTGATGGGGATATATCAAATTTAGATTATGGCGTACAAAACAAATATAACAGCACACTAGGTTTGGGGCGCTTTACAGGGATCGGTTTTGAAATTGAAGCCATTTCCTCTTCTGCAGAAAAAGGGACGCCGCCTCATCCTCCAGATCCATTGTTTCAATCGGATAATTCTCCGCAAGAGCTGCAAAATGGTTTTTGAGGGGGAGGGGAAGACATTTTCTCCTTCTTTCTCGTAGACTCCTGCGTAGGGGCTCGTCGGTTGTAGGTTGTTCGGATTGCCAACCCAACTGGGAGTTTTGAAAGGGCTCCCCAGGAGTGGCTCCTTCCCAAGCAGGTAGAGGGCCATTCTTGAGAACCTCAGACGTTTGCAAAGGCACCTCTTCCTAAAGACCTTTGAGATGCCAGTTGGTTTCCTTTTCAACCTGCGAACAGTTTGATGCAGATATCGTTGTTGTTTTAACAAAACCCCCTTGTACTGAGGTTTCTGCCGGTTTGGTGCTTGAACTCCCAAAGCAGATGTGGAAGGCTTCACAGCTTGAGCTTTCCCTGGAAGGAGACAAGATGACATCTTGGGGATTCCATAAGACGAGGTCGTGGTTGTTGTTGTTAATGTGGCCGAGGTGCTGCTGTTCGGAAAGGTATTGATCGAGTTGTTTGACTCCGAAATCCTCTTTTACGAGGGACTTAGCGTAGTCTCAAGGATTTGATCAAGAGAAGATTGATTTGAAGTCAGTATTTTTTTTATATTCATTTATTGTCCTAGACTAAAGTTTTATTCTATTGGGTTGGCAGGAAAGTCATGTCGTTTTTTTCAATATTTTTAAAGATGATTTATTTATATCAGGACTTATAATTAATCAATTATGTATTGGTCGTTTTGTTTGACAACTAATGACCATCTCTCGGGCAGCTGCATAATTCCGCGCTCGAAGAACTTTTGATCTTTTTTAGCAAAGAATCGAGACAAGTGGTTTTCGACATCCTCATCTGAATCAAAGTTTTTACCATTTAAAGAGTTTTGAAGAGAGCGAAACAAATGGTAATCTGAAGGTGCTAAGTCCGGACTATAAGGTGGATGTTGTAGCACTTCCCAATTAGCTCCGTTAATTTTTGCCGAGTGACCAAAGATGTGTGGGGCCTAGCGTTGTCATGGTGAAAGACTATACCCTTGCGATTAGCTAGTGCCGGCTCGTTTTCCTTAATTTTTTTCCGCCAAATTGGATAGCTGGCGATAGTACACATCTAAATTGATGGTTTCATTCCGTCCCAGCAGCTCAAAGTGCACTACACCCTTCCAATTCCACCAAACAGACAGACTTTCCTCTGATGGATATCGTCCTTTGATGTGGCTTGGGCTGGCTCATCTTTCTTGCTCCATGATCTTTTTCGTTGGACATTATTGTAAACAACCCACTTTTCGTCGCCAGTAATGATCCGCTTCAAAAAAGGATCGTTGTTAATCCGTTGCAGATGTTGATACGCTTAGTTAGGGGAATTTCCTTTAAGCTTACGTAGCCAAGTTTCTTCAAATGGTTTTCAACCGTTGTATGCGACACACTGAGCTTATCTGACATCTCCCGCGTTGAATAACGCCGGTTTTAATCCAGCAAAGCCTGAATTTGTTCGTCAAAAACGGCCGAGGGTCGACCAGAACGTGGGGCGTCTTTAACACCAAAATCTCCAAGCCTGAATTTGGCAAACCAGCGATGACATTAGCGATCACTCATGGCATCTTTACCATACACTTCGCAAAATTTTTCGCAAGCTTCGACTGCTTTTTTCCTTTTCGGAAGTAAAAAAGCAAAATATGCCGAAAATACTCACTTTGGTCCTCCACGTTTAATTTGCTATAGCTTCCACAAATGTTATCGAATAATGACAAAATTTTCGTCGATAGTACCTAAGATAATAAGCTTTACAACGATACTAAAAAGTTTGAAACGACATGACTTTCTTGCCAACCCAATACATCTATACAATTTGGGGTATCACAATTTGTGATCTGTTCTCTCCTTTCTCGCCCTCTTCAGGGATCTCAGCGCCTTCATCATCTTCGCCGAGAACTCCGCCGCGGCGTCCCAGATCCTCGGATCTGCCAGCATCAGCGACATCAGCGTCTCCGGCCTGATTGTTGTCCCTGCTACTGCCTCCATCTCGTCCCTCTGTTCGGCGAACTGGCGACACTCGAAGAAGACGTGCTCCGCGTCACACTTTAGGTAGGCGCGAAAACAGCCATGACCGCTTAGCACCTGGGTCAGGTTGAAATTTACCTGCCCGTGTCTCCTCTCCATCCAAAACTCGATGTCGGGGATCAACCGGTGGGTCCATCGTCCTTTGTGTGAGCCAACCCATTTGGCCTGCCAGCTTACATAGCTCCTCCTTCTGGCAGCGCTCTTTAGCTCGGCCTTCAGAGCACCATCGGGTCTTTGGTGCCCACGGAGCGCGTTGCGTAGGTCCGTCTTCTCCTGCACCAGCTCTCTCAACGGCACCAGACCGGCTAGGACCAGCACTGCGTCGTCCGAAACTGTTCGGAATGCGCTGGCCACTCGAATAGCGCACAGTCTGTGCGTAACCTCGACCCCCCTCACGTAGGATCTCGTATCAAACGCCTTCGACCACACCAGTGCCGCGTACAGCAGCTGTGAGGTGACCACGCTTGCCAGCGGCTTCCTGGCGGCGTGTTTGGGCCCTCTGGTATTCGGCAACATCCGTAACAGAGCTCCGACGGTCCCGCTGGCCTTCTTTTTGGCGTACTCGGGGTGCTCCTTGAATGAGAGCCGTGTGTCGAGGAGGACGCCGAGGTATTTTATGCACCTCTGCGACTTTATCACAGCTCCGCTGGCGCTGACCTCCGCCGTTTCCACCAGTTTCCGGCTTGAAATGAGGACCGCCTCCGTTTTGTGCGCCGCTAATTCCACGTTTCTACCGCCTTAACCGCTGCGTTGGCCTTCTCCTTCGTTTCCTTGCGCTTTTCCTTTCGTCTCCAAGAGCCAAGAGCATGCGGTTCCAGTTTGCGGCGCTGGCAAAAGCCTGCGTGCACAATGTGTCCGGTCGGTACGCCTTGGTCGGAAGAGACGCAGTGCGTGTCTCCCGTAGGCTCACCTACTGACCAGAGGAGAGCCTCGTGGTCGCTCCCAGTGTAGGCGTCACTGATTCCCCATCTGGCATAACGGTGCCCACCAGTGTCAGGTCGATGAACGAGGCTGACTTGAAGTCAGTGAGGTAAACTGTGTGCGCCTGCGTTATGCGATGCAAGGCTTAGCCTCGTTTTCAGTAGATCGAGTTGGAGTCGACGATCTGGAACTGTCAGTAGATACTCCCAACAGTTCTTGAATTTCCTTCAATTTATCATCGTGAAGAGTCCGACGAGAATTCTGCTTCTCGGAACAAATTCTATTGAGATTTCGGTTGAGAGCGGCTTGTCGTCTCCTATGGTCATACTTGGATTCGGACGACGCTGGTAATCAGATAGCGTCGCACAGTGGCGCCTCTCGAACAACTGACGTTGCATAAATCAAAACATTTTAGGATATATATAAGCACTCAAAGTTGAAAAAAATGGGAAATTGGTCAACTTTAGGTAATATAATGGTACACAAAAAATAGACAACAAATCGGCATGATTCTTATTTTAATAATGGACATTGATACATTACGGTCAGTACAGTCAAGTGGCCTTTATGAAACCAGGCACGTGCCTGTTAGGGTTACGTATTAGTGGTTGCGATGGAAAATATAAAAAAGAATACGAGGAAATAAACTACCGGCGTGCTGCCTGAATGTTTGCTTGCATGCGTTCTAAGTGGGTTAGGATTAAAGTTTTTAGCTTTGGAAGACTATCTACATGTGTGATTATTCAGTTTTTTTAATTTATTATTATTTTTTTTTTTTTGGTAAGTTTTTTCTTGCTGATAATAAACATGCTATTTCTATTATTAATAAATAATTTGTAAATAGCATACATAAAAATCATTCAGTACAAATCATCATAGCTTGCACACAGTACTCTAAAGGGTTCATGCAGTGCAAAAGAGCTTTTACAATGGCGCAAACCTAGTGGTATATCGGATCTAGTATTTTTACTCGGTACGTGGAAATTAAGCTGACATAAACCAGTACTTTCCACGTCGCCGTGAATAAAGTTATAAATAAAAATAATACCTAGCATAATTCTACGATTGGCTAAGGAGCGTAAGTTAATTAGTAGAAGTCTACTATGAAAGGAGGGTAATCTCAGTTCAGCATCCCAGTTTAAGCCGCGTAAAGCGAAAAGCAAAAAGTTCTTTTGAACTGATTCAATGCGTTTACTGTGGACCCCATACTGGGGGCTCCAAACGCAAAATCCATATTCTAGGATAGGACGAACTAATGAAATATGTAAAGTTTTAGTTTCGTATGGGTCATCAAATTCTTTCGACCACCGTTTAATAAATCCCAGCATACTCCTGGCTTTATTTACCATGCACGAAATATGATCAATAAAGTCAAGTTTGGGATCCAGGCGGACGCCCAAGTCATCAACTGAGTTAATTCTTTCCGAAGAGCAGCAGTTAAGCGTGTAAGTTGCAAGCTTGGGTAAGACGCGGGAGAATGTCATAAGTTTGCATTTAGAGCCATTTAAGTTTAGTAAGTTTACGCAGCACCAAGTTTGGAAGTTATCAAGATCTGTTTGTAAATCAGACTGGCAAGCGACATCCTTATATTGACTTGACATCATCCGCGTACACAGGTACTCTAGAGTTAGTCAGAACTTCGGGCAGATCGTTAATAAATTATGTTAACAATAAGGGACCCAGGTGGCTGCCTTGTGGGACGCCGGAGGTGACCCGGAGGACATTAGATAAGTTATTTTAAAAGCGGACTTTTTGCGTCCTGTCAGACAGATAACTAGATATCCATCTAAGATAAATTGGAAAACGCATTAAACCGAGTTTCCTGAGGAGAAGAGATTGATTAAGAGAATCAAATGCTTTGCTGAAATCAGTATAAATTACATCCGTTTGTAGGTTATTATGGAAGCCCCTTATAGTGGAGGAAGTGAGCTCCAAAAGATTTGTATTTGTTGATCTTCGCTTAACAAATCCATGATGACATGGAAAAATTACTGATCTACAAAGGTGCTGCAAATGTAGAGTAATAATTTTTTTTTAAGAGTTTAGGGATGGCCGATAACTTAAAGATTCCTTTATAGTTTGTTACCTTTTTTGTGGACAGAAATACCATATATTTCCTTCTAAATAAAGGGAAAGTGCAATTTCAGAAGGGGAAAACATCGCCACAATACTTAAGCGCACAGCATGGTATTCCATTGGGACCTGGCAAATAAACTGGCTTAACACGATGAAAATCTAAAAGAAGAGAGCTTTCGTTTAAACTTGGACTGAAAATTAGGTTCGATTTGGGCATATTGTAAGAGTAAGTCAGTGGTAATATAGTAAGTTGTTTTAAAAAACTGCGCAAAAAAATCGGCAATTGCCTGATCATCATTAACGCTGTCAAAAGACAGCGAGGAAGGATGCGTTAATGGCTTACGTTTAGTGTTAAAAAATTATAAAACTGTTTAGGATCCTGTGAAAATTGGACCCTACAACGAGTCAAATATTTTTTGTAACACTGCGCGTTGAGCACGATGAAGTTTGACCGAGCCGATATATATTCAGTGCGAGAACCGGTTTTTTTAAATTAAGCGTACAGCCTAGACTTAAAATTTTTTACGCGACTTAATTCTTTAGTAAACCAAGGAGGTTTACTCGAGATTGAGGGATAATAAAACGGAACACATTCAGAGAAAAATGAATTCATGGCATTGTAAAAAGTATCCATGGCAACAGCCATGTCAGTGCACATGTATAAATCGGACCAGGTAAATTATTATTATTATTAAAATTATTCAGCCTGTCGAAGTACGACTTGCGAAAGCAGTAGACTGTTATGGCTGGACGATCGGATATATTCTGTATATTAGCACCATTATCGAGTGTCACATCGAAAGTGGGATAATAAGGATTTTTAAATTGTGTTAGCGGCGCAACACGCGCTAAACTAACTCTCGCCGGATCAGAGACAAAACAAAGATCAAGGAAGCGCCCTAAAGAATTTCGTACATGGTTAACTTGAGATAGTGAAATGTCGAACAAGCCCGTAATAAAATCATGTTGTGTTGAAGATTGAAGTGAGTTAGAAGAATAATTTAGGGACCAAATAGCTCCAGTGATATTAAAATCACCCGAGACTACTAAATGATCGCTATCAGAAAGCTTATTGGAAACCATTCGAATGGCGGAAAGGTGGTCCCAAAAAATAGGAAGTTCCAACAATGGTATGTAATATAAAAAATTGTTAGCTTCACACAAAGGAATTCAACATTTGTGTATTCCTCGAAAGTTAATAATTCTGACATGGGAGTGGAGTTAACCGCTATGAGCACCCCACCCCGCGGCTGACAGGCCTATCTAGCCAAAAAACTTCGGAGCTTAGAATCTCCGGCTCCGGCACAATAACATGGGAGGCGAATGCAAAACTATCAGAATACAATTTAGGCAGCTTACTACGTAAGCCTCTTGCATTCTGATAGGAGATTGACAGAGAGGTGATTAGTTTTTTTGGACAGGGTGGGAGGACGTAGATGGTGCAGTGGTCACATCAGGCTTGGGAAGACTTATTCCAACAGGGCGTTTCTTCTTCTTAGCTTCATATTCTTTAACAACCACATACTCCGACCAGAATTTGGTAGAGCATATCGTGTCAAAGAATTCGATTGGGACATTTATTTTAAAAGATGAAATGTCCCTAGCGTAAGAAAATTAAAATTTTTCCACCTTTAACTTTAAATTTTCGGCTCTGACTTTGCCTCGTATAAAGGCAATAACATCTTCCGATGTTTGACCAGGGGAGAGCCGCGAAACAAATATCTGTTTCGTAGGTGGGATTGCAATAAGGGCATTTGGCAAGACAGACTGAGTATCTTTCATGCCCTTATCGGCCGGTAGTCCGGCCCTTATACCCTGGGGGGTTAAATAGACGGGGCTATGGGGGGTCAAAATTTGTGATGCCCTAGGGGATGATGCGGATATTACCGGGGGAACGGTCAGTCCCACGGCACATTCGGACACCGAATCTTTTCTAACACTCGATCTCAAAATTCTGGGAGTTAATTCTGAGCTCGAGGGCTGTGCCGAGGGAGGCTGCAGAGATCCTGCCGCGGGTTGCAGGGATCCGCCAACATGCTGCACTCTAGTTGCAGTTTTTTGCACCTTGGAGACTCGTTTAATAGCGTAAGGCTATTAAATTGCTTGTCAAGCGCTAAGAACATGTTATGAGTTTTGTGAAAACTCGATAACACCTCCTTAAAACCGTCCTTGGTCTGCCGCATAAGAGACAGCGTTTCCCTTTCAACGTCACGACAGGCTTCGCAACTGTAACGTAAGCCGATATTTTTTCTCACATCATCAACCGTCCGGCCGGCAACCCCAATGCACTTTGCATACAAAATGTTGTCGCACAACCAGCAGCCGATGATAAGATCGCTAGACGAAATTACCTTTTTATAGGTTTTGGCAAAGCAGACGATATTAGAAGACATTATAAAGACTTACCACTGTACTTGTTACAATAATAAGAGGAAGCGAACGGATAAGATAAAAGTACAGCTGCACAGAGAGAGTTGAAGAGCGTAAGAGTAGGAACGCGTGAAAGCGTGGGAGTAAGCAAGCTTGGAAACGTTTAGCTGTCGCGACGGCGCAACAAAGGGTAAACGGGAGAGGCACAAAAAGAGATGCAAAAATGCAAGAAAAACAAACAGCAGCACAATTAAATTGTGAAAATAAATTGATTTATTTTTATTTATAAAATCACTGGAAAATGCCCAACTGTTTCAAACGGATGTACCCTATTTGTGCCTGTTCTGCAGGGGTGGCTTTATTTTGAAAATCACTCGCAATAAGACACGCGTAAACTTTCGGGATATTCCGCGATGTGCGTCGGAGATGTTTATTGATTTGTAGGTAAATTATAACTAAAATACATAACACATAAACCTAGTTTGGAGAGTGTGGAAGGTCTTTCTTGGAAGCCCGGAGGAAGAGGGAGAGAGAGTGTACGGGACACTTTGGGGCTGTATGTGGAATTACACTGTCTCTTGAAATAAAGCGCCCTTTTAGCGCGAACAGTGCCGAAAACGAAACTTCCTAAAATTTACTATTATTTTATATAAAATTTAAAAGGTAAATAAATATTGGGAGCTTGACTTAAACATTTTAAAATAAATTTAGAAACTTTTTATATAGAACGGCAAATGGACCTTATTTTATTGTTTGCGATATAATAATAATAATATTTTGTTTTAGAATAACAAATGATGCGAGAGAAGATGAGATGGAAGAAAATATGGGACAGGTTAATACAATGATTGGAAACCTCCGAAATATGGCACTGGATATGGGTTCTGAGCTAGAAAATCAAAACCGCCAAATCGACAGAATTAATCGAAAGGTAATTTTATTGTTGAACATTCTTGTATTTAATTTTTTATATTTATGATATAGCTTAATGCACATTGTAATTTGTGGTAAAATATTTTTTCCTTACGAATGTGTAGCATCTCTTTATTTTCATAAGCAATGCATACAACAGAGGACAAAAGTATTTTGACAAAGCTCTATACTTGTAAAAGTGGCAGGATACATTTTACGATCCAGTAAGAGATACTATCTATTGCTTTATAACAATCTAATAAGAAGATAAAAATTCAAACAGAGCGAAAAAATGCTCAATTACCTCTTAATTTGTATTTTGTTTCTTATCTATGCTCAAATCGTACGTTCAGGATCCCAAAACATAATTTAATAATATATATAATATATAATTGCTTCGCGTTAAGTGAAAGCAGGTGGATGAAACTTTATTTCTAATGTCATTTTGGTGTTAAGGATCGAAACTTAAAAAAAATTGGAGTTAAAACCAGCCAATTTTTATACCCTTGCAGGGTATTATAATTTCAGTCAGAAGTTTGCAACGCAGTGAAGGAGACATTTCCGACCCTATAAAGTATATATATTCTTGATCAGGATCAACAGCCGAGTCCATCTAGTCTGTCCGTCTGTCCATCTAGCCATGTCCGTCTGTACGTCTGTTCGTCCGTCTGTCCGATTATTCGCATACTAGTTCCTCATTTTTGAAGCTATCTGAATGAAACTTTGCAGGTAGTCTTCTATATGCTTTCACTCCTACATAAGTCGAAACGATCAAAAAAATTTAAAAAAAAATTTTAGCTTCTTCAGTTTTCAACATATAATCACCAAATTTGATATTTGGCCATTTATTATTGTTTCAGAATTTCGTAATACATTTCATGAAATCGGACGACTATATCTTATAGCTGCCATAGGAAAAATCGGGAACAGTAGAAACGATCGTTAAAATTTTATAAAAAAAATTATAACTTCGCTGATTTTCAACATATTTTCATCAAACTTTAGATTTTGGCCACTTAATAATATTCCAGAGTTTTGATTAAAATTTTATGAAAATCGGACGACTATATCCTATAGCTGTCTTAGGAACAGGGAAATAATAGAAAATATCATAACTTCGCTGTTTCTCAACATTTTCATCAAACTTGAGATTTCGTCACTTAATATTATTACGGAATTTCAATTTAAATTTCATAAAAGTCGGACGATTATTTTATAGCTGCCATAGGAGCATCAGCGAAATAATAGAAAAAATCATAACTCGGTTGTTTCTCAACATTTTCATTAAATTTTAGATTCGGCCATTCAATGTTATCTTAGAATTTCGTTTTTAATTACATAGCTCAATGGTAATCTTCAAGGGTATATAAACTTCGGTAAGCCGAAGTTAGCTTTTTTCTTGTTAAAACGTCATATCTCCGCGCGGAGTTTTATTCAAAACAATTATATTGAAGTCAATAGGAAACCAATAGGAAACAAATTTAAGTAAAAAATGTGTTTTTGTCAGGTCGAAGTTAAATTGAAAATAATGAAAACTTCATTATCCGGAAAGGGGCATTCAGGTACATGAATGACCCGCTTTCCGGCTTGTAGAACTTGGGAGCATAGATACCTCTCCCCCACAAATGCACTAAATAATTAATTAATGTTAGATTCAAGCAGAAATCTTAAATAATACAAATTCTTTTATTTCAGAGCAGACGAAGATACATATGTTGAAAAACGGCAAAATTGAATTTTTGTTGTATTTATTTTCTGATCGGTCCTATGCACATTGGTTGATTTCATTGGCCAAAAATAGAAAATAAAAGTCTTAAAGTGACCACTTTTTTTAATTTAATATTTCTAGACAGATCAATAATACGAGCTGCATTTTTATTTTTGTTCTATCTCATTCTCATTAAAGAGAGACAAAAAAAGCTAGATAATGTACTTTCACCAGGGCACTTAAATAATTATTATTAATGATTTCTTTACTTTTCCACTTGGAAAAGTCACATAAAAAGGAATTATACCAATCGGCTCTTTCAAGATGCGCAATGATTACATAATTCTGGATTTTTTATATATAATAATCCAATTTTAATCATTAATTTTTGAGTTTTATTTTATCACACGAAGAATAATTATAATTATTTGAGAAAATATTAATTTTAATAATTTACTTTAAAATTTAAAAAATTATTTAAATATTGATTTTTAATGTTTGAAAATATGTTTTTTTGGGAGGAGTAAGGTAGGTCGAGAGCGAACCGAAGAGGTTGGCGGGAATTTAAGAGAAAGGGCTTTTACCCTTTTGCCTCGGCCGTTTCACCAGAAAATCAACGGTTGCTCGTAACTCTGGAAACGATCCGAGGCCATAATTAAGAAAGATATTTAAAATTATATTTGGGAGGCGCTAGTCTGATGACGTTTTTTTTTGCAGACGAATAAATCTTTTTTTTTTTATTTAATAAAAACCTGTACAAAGTCCAACTGAATTCTATTATATGTTTTAATTTAGAGAAATAACCAAGTTATTTTGGGAAAAAATTGTACTGTTCTATCTTTAATCGTTTTAAAAATATTTCACTTCAAATGAGACTACTAATGGGGGGGCGCTAATCTAGTGATGCGCAGTGTATACACTGCGTTTCAATTGAATAGCACACTTTTTTATGCAATTTCAAATCATGAAATCTTTTAACCAAAAAGAAAACTCGCTGATGTTTAAGTTTCTATTTAAAGTATAATAAATTTTAAATATAAGAAAAGTAACAAAACTTAAATTAAATTACCAATTAATAAATGTTAACCAAAAAACTTAAAAACTTAAAAAATTCCACAACAATTTTATTTTACATGAATAGCACATTTTTGTTTTAAGTATATTTAACTTAGGAAATGTGTTTTTCTCTTCAATATTGAGTATTAATATATATATATAATTGTTAATTTAATAATGGGTTGAGCCCCCTTTATTCAATATAACCTCGTATATCCTGTTGGGCAGCTAATCATATAGACTTTTAAGGTAGTCTAGGGATATTGTAGCCAAGGCCCTCTGAAAGGCGTCAATTAGTTCTTCATTTGTTGAAAATTGTTTGCCAGACTCAAACCTTTTTGGCCAGCTATCCCCAAACATTTTCAATAATATTCAGATCCGGCGAGTATGGTGGCCAGTTCAGAGTTTTAATATTTTTATATTTAAAAAAGGTTTTACAACACGTGCAGTATGTATTGGGACATTGTCGTGCTGGAATGTCCAAGGCAAATGATTGAAAAATTTTCCAATGGTGGAAAAGCTTTTTCAAGGACGTTAAGATACGCTTTTGCATTCATGGTTGAGGATAAGAATTGGAGTTCACAAGTCCCATAGTATGATATCCCAAACCATAACTCCGCCTACTCGACTATGTAAACACTCCAATTGATGCGTCTCTTTCCTCAGATCATGAAAATAATAATTGTAGCTATCTGGCCCCTCCAAATTAATCTTTTTTTCATCAGAATAAACTACGCGCTTCCACTCGTTACACCAACACCTGCTTTTGCCCTTATCTTGCTCACAGAGTCTTGAGAATTTGAGGCTTCCCGCAGGATCGTACGCTTATCTGCGTTGCTAAGAACAATACTTTTGCGACCTTTCATATTTTTCCATAGTTTTGTTTGTTCTTGATAAAATTGTATACTACTCTTCTTCTTCTTCCAATTTTTTTTCGCTATATTAGTTACAGAAAGGTCACTGTAAAGTGTAAGAAGGATTAGATGCCTGGCAAATAGTGCATAAACTATTTGCCTGTTTGTTGTCGCAACTAGCACTTGAAACTAGGTGGACTTGTTTGAGGGGTTGAGTGCATGAGTCGTTCTAAAAGAACAGCATGAATAAAAGCTCTGGGTCTGCGTTAGAACTCTTACTGACTTTATTAATGAAACTTAACAATATATATAGGTACACAAACGCTTATGCTAACAGAAATAACGTAGTAGTGTGCGGTTACTTGTGAATGTGGGTTAATGTCGCGAACTGAGACCATCGCCCCAGTTCATTTCCTCGTCTCAGTTGACCATGCATGTTCGCTTGACCTGGTAAATGATACTTTATTTACGACAAATGCAGGTCACTGTGACTGAAGAGTTGTTACATAATGTGTGTTGTGTTTTGAGATATTCTTACTTATGACTACATACTGCTGCGACTGAACATTCTCCCGGCCGTTGAGCAAGTGTTCAACCTTCGATAACGTCGAACGAGAACCTTCGTTCTGCCTGGGTTCGGGTGTCCGGCATGTCGGTGTCCATTTGCCGATCGTTCGTCTGAGAGCCCATGCAATGCCTAATAACATTGACATTGCTAAGGCCACATAAGCAGTTAT